>JAJOZX010000216.1:82500-85000 GCA_023014485.1 Bathynomus jamesi | reverse complement strand
AGCAAACAACCACAGTGAAAAAGGAAAAAGAACCACGAAATCCGAGCGCTTTTGTGATATATTCACATCTTCAGGGAAAAGAAAGAAATAGGAATAGGTTGTTTGCTTATATATATAGGGTGAACCAAATGTAGGTGGACAGTAAATGATAACGTTTATTTTGAGAATACATATTTAATTTTTTTGTATACTATAATACAAAATAAAATTTAAAAATTTAGTTATAATATTTAATATAATATAACACAAACACCATAGTTATAATGAACACCATAGTTATAATATAATATAACACAAACCGTATTCAACCTACTGTCCACCTACTTTTGGTTCACCGTGTATATATATAATATATATATATATATATATATATATACACGGTGAACCAAAAGTAGGTGGACAGTAGGTTGAATACGGTTTGTGTTATATTATATTATAACTATGGTGTTCATTATAACTATGGTGTTTGTGTTATATTATATTAAATATTATAACTAAATTTATTTAAATTTTATTTTGTATTATAGTATACAAAAAATTAAATATGTATTCTCAAAATAAACGTTATCATTTACTGTCCACCTACTTTTGGTTCACCCTATATATATATATATATATATATATACAGGGTGGGGCACGGGAATCAAGTGTTTTTTGAATAGCTAGTAATCGGCCATTAGGAATGGGAGGGGCGTGCGGTAGGTAGCATTCCATTCCTGAGTTCATAGCATTTAACTTTAACTAACACTCACCTTTATCTTTCAGGTGCCATCATGGAGCAGTGGACGTTAGAACACCGCATGTTCGCGTATGATCATTTTGTTAGGAGTGGCGAGTCAGTGACAGCAGTTCAGCGTGCGTTTCGCCGCAGATTCAACATTCATCGAAATGACTCTGTTCCCGCTCGTGACACAATCTTACGTTGGGTTAACAATCTTCGAACAGGAGGCTCAATAATGAAAACAAAACCGAAGGGGCCGCAACGCACTGTGCGTACTCCAGAGAACGTTGAAAGGGTCAGACGAGCGATGTTGCAAAGCCCAGGCCGCTCTGCTCGGAATCAGCAATCGTACTGTTAGACGGATTTTGCATGAAGAATTACATTTTCACCCATACAAGTTAGCGATGGTGCAGGAATTGAATGTAAACGATTGCCCCCAACGACTGAATTTTGCACAGGAAATGCTTGCACTTTATGAGCAGAATGAAAACATGATGGTGGTAATGAGTGATGAAGCCCATTTCCACCTTAATGGGGCCGTCAACAATCAAAACTGTCGGTATTGGGCTGCTGAAAATCCGCGACAACTCCATGAAAAACCGCTGCATAGCCCTAAGGTTACAGTTTGGTGCGCGGTGGGAAAGTTTGGCGTCATCGGTCCCTATTTCTTCGAACAAAATGGGGTTACCGTTACCATAACATCTGGGCGTTACATTGAGATGGTGAACACTTTTTTCATCCCTGAGTTACGAAGAAGGCGTATTGCTCGTCGACATTTGTGGTTTCAGCAAGATGGGGCCACGCCACACACCGCCAGAGCGTCAATGGCTGTTCTTCGCCCCCTGTTTCCCAACCATCTCATTTCGAGATTTGGTGACATTGCATGGCCCCCTCGGTCCCCTGACTTGTCCACATGTGACTTCTTTCTATGGGGGTACCTCAAGTCACGTGTCTACGAGGACAAGCCCCGTACATTAGATGCATTGAAGGAAGCGATCCGTCAACAAATCATCCAAATCAACAGAGACCTGCTGGGAAGAGTGGAGGCCAATTTTCGTAAACGCCTTCAACAATGCGTCGACGGCCAAGGACATCATATGCCTGATATAATTTTCGGTACATGATTATTATGACATGAAATGCTATGTTCTTACGAATGTTGTTCTACCAATATATTTTCTTTACAAAAATAAATATCATTTTCCTGATTATTCCAAAAACACTTGGTTTCCCGTGCCCCACCCTGTATATTTTGTGTCTACAAAAGAATCGAACAGATTTAGCTTAATTCAAATGGAATATGGATGGTTCGTTTGTGGACACCATATATAATATATATATATATATATATACACAGTATACATATATACACAAGTTAATTAAATTTTTTCCATAGAAACCTTTTCTAACGGCGAAAACTGTCCATTTCCTACTCCTATCTGTAGCCAAAAACAAATTACCACACGTCATAATAATTTCAAAATTTTCTTTCATTTTTTCAGAAAATTTAATCGGCAAAGTTTTATATATATATATAATATATATATATAATATATATTATATATATATATATATATATATATATATATAAATTATATCTTTTCCAGGTGTTGAAGTTGAGTCATTACTCATTACTAATAAGAAAAGATTCAACTAAAATGCATTTCATTTTGTGTGTTCTTTTTTGAAGTTCGTTAAAATACTTGTCTTTGCAATTTAGATACGATAACGTAAAGTTATACGTTCATAAACGAGGCGGTTGTCGTCTCCAGTTCGTGT
>JAJOZX010000216.1:40000-80000 GCA_023014485.1 Bathynomus jamesi | reverse complement strand
ATTATTGTCTTTTGCTGCAAATGAACGTGAACGTGTAAGAAGGAATGTTCAGATTTTAAAAATCCGAAGCGATAGGGGGATTTATATATTTATTCTTTTTTTGTTAAGGACGTTCACATATAAAATTGTTGGCAAAATAGTCATCCCAGTTGTCCACTTACACCTTTGGAGTTAAGTTAAGGGAGGATGTAGTTGAATTTGCGGGTCAGGTAGGGTTAAGTTAGGTCAGCTCACCTCGGGTCTGCAGCGTCAATATAAATTAAATGAACAAAGTTAATTAAGACGGGGCTAAATGGGCGCTGCCGAGGTCAAAAAGTGTTGTTTTTTTATTACATATTAAGGGCATGCGTAAAGACTTGGGTATTTATCGATGTTCAAAGGAAAAATAAAGTTAAGTAAATTACAAGATTTTCTTCTCTCTTCGCATTTCACAATTAAAATTCTACTTATAAAATAATCATTAACTAACTAATCAGTAATACAAAAGTAATACAAAAAAAAAACCCAGTTCAGTTTCTCTCTCTTATATATACATATATATATATATACACACATATATATATATATATTTACTTCTATATATACGGTGTGTTTTAAAATTACCTTGTAAACTTTTATTTTTCTGTTGAACAGTAATGGGACGTTATGAATAATGTGGTCAAGTTAAAGACACTTTGAACATCTAAAATGAGCAATTATTGTTGCTGTATTTGAAATAAAATTATTAAATATCGCATAATTTTTGTTAAACTATTGCGTTCATATACTAGAAGTTTAGTAGATAATTTTAGAAAACCCTGTACTGTACATGATAAAAAAAAGCGGTTTTCAAAACAACGTTTAATATATTGTTTTTGGGAACACCTTTTTGAATCACCCTATATATATATATATATGTGTGTGTGTGTGTGTACGGTATGTATATATAGAGTTGAAGTGATGAAAAGTGGAGATTGCAAATGAAAACTTTTTACCTGTTCTATACCTGAGCGGACAATAATTAATTCCGTTACTTTTTCATTAACGATTCGGAGGCGAAGTTGAATTCGAGATTATTTCAAACCAAATTTTCCCTCATTTAAAATTCAGATTTGAAATTTAATTCGCAAAATCATTCCAGTATTTAAATTATTAATTTTTTTACCACCATCCTTCCATTTTTAAATTATTATCAACTGATGAACTAATATATATATATATATATATATATATATATATATATATATATAATTATATATATATATATATAAAAGAGAGAAACTGAACTGGTTTTTTTTTGTATTACTTTTGTATTACTTATTAGTTAGTTAATGGTTATTTTATAAGTAGAATTTTAATTGTGAAATGCGAAGAGAGAAGAAATTCTTGTAATTTACTTAACTTTATTTTTCCTTTGAACATCGATAAATACCCAAGTCTTTACGCATGCCCTTAATATGTAATAAAAAAAAAACACTTTTTGACCTCGGCAGCGCCCATTTAGCCCCGTCTTAATTAACTTTGTTCATTTAATTTATATTGACGCTGCAGACCCGAGGTGAGCTGACCTAACTTAACCTTACGTGACCCGCAAATTCAACTACATCCTCCCTTAACTTAACTCCAAAGGTGTAAGTGGACAACTGGGATGACTATTTTGCCAACCATTTTATTTGTGAACGTCTTTAACAGAAAAAGCTATCCACTTCGGATTTTTAAAAACTGAACGTTGCTTCGTACACGTTGATTTGCAACAAAAAACAACAAAAACGACAACAATAATAATAATAATAATAATAATAATGAATGATATGATTGAAGCAAGGCATATTTATTCACCCACTTTATTGATTTATTCGAAACTTGACATCTGAAATAAAAACTAAAATATTAATAACGCATTTAAAATTCTAAGTGAAGTTTAATTACGAAGGGCTTTTCTAAATCCTGTTTCCTTTCAAACAGTATCAACATTATAAACGGTAGCGAACAACTACTGAAATAAGCATAAAATGTAGCCACAATCGCCCAAAGTCGCCCAAAGTTGGTGAAATTTGGATCGACGAATGAATATTCGAGTGGAATGAAATCCGGGGTGACGCGCCGGGTAGAAATTATGCAACTCACTTCGCTGTCACTTTATATGCCTTTAATTTATGTAAATATTTTATGGTCATAAATTAATAGCAAAGTTTCTATCGTGTATATATATATATATATATATATATTATATATATATATATATATATATATATATATATATATATATATATATATGGGATGAATTTCACAATTAAACGTGAAATAAATGAATGCTGCAAATCGTTTTTCTTTTTCCTTGTTTGTTTGCAGCATATATATATATATATATATATATATATATATATATATATATCAGTACATGTAGTCTTCTCTAATTCTGGTTTGTTTACATTTGGCACTCAGTGCCAGGCATTCATGCACTCATCTTTAAAACGTAAACGAGTCCATGCAAACTTTAGAATATGGCAAAACCCTCACGCGTCAATCGGTTCAAAGAGTTCTGTGTGAACCTCCATACTTCTTATTGCTAAATATCTATAAGAAACATGGGGTTTCACGATGCAGGACTTTCTTAATCGAATGTACTATTCAGAGTTAATATACCCAGATCTAATGTTTTGAGTCTAAGGTGGTATTTAGGGTTCTTTGAATTAAAGATCATAAAGAAAACATTAGTATGTAAAAGGCTTTTGTATACAGGATGTTCCAACAAATAATCGTATAATTACGAGGTCGCGGTTAGAAATCTGGGAAACGCCGGTAGGAAACGAGAGAGCACGCTATACACATTCTGTGAGAGCAAAGAAGTGATTTGAAGGTTGCAGTTTACTTCAGAAGCCTTCAGTATATGGGTCTGCAGTATGTTCTGGAAGTTCAGCACCATCTTAAAAGCACGTTGACGCACGTTCGCACTCGCATGCTTTAGAGTCTCTTCCCTTATGGTCGCGATGCGCGTGGGTTGTCTTGACAACGTTCAGTTTTAGTGTCTCGATAAAGGAAACAATTTTGATGATCTTTCTTCGTTTTTCTTATTCGAATTTTGGCGATTCAAAGATTTTTCGTCGGAACCATAGGCCATCGTGGTGAAATGTCGTGTATATCACTCGAAAGAGGGAACTTCAAGCTCTAAAATAAATCCCAGCCACTTTCTATATAACCCCAGTATTCAGTTATTTTTAATTTTGACGCGCTAATTTTGGCTCGCCCCATATATATATATATATATATATATATCAGTGGGAGCCAGTGCCTAAAATCCGTAACCTTGGATTTTATAAACAATTTTCAGATGATGAATTGGTTGAATCCGGTAAATCCAGTTTTTTTTTCTGTTTTGCCTTGTACCAGAATGATACCAGAATGAATGAACAGAACTGGTACGAGTATTATCTGGTTTTATATATATATATATATATATATATATATATAAAAGAGAGAGAGAGAGGAGGAAGGAGAGCGAGCGTGCCACGTCAAATGAAAGTGACGTGAGAATGCCCCTCTGACCCCTTAACCCGATGCCCTTTGTGACCCTAAGAGAGAAGGGCAGGTTTCGTATACAGAGAGATTGCTCGAATATAATGTCAAGAAATACATCAGTTACGAGGATTAAAATCAGGTTAATAAACTCCCATTATTCTAGTTCCCCCGCAATACCCAATACCCCATATTCACTCCCCAATAACGGGTGATTAAAATTGCCCCCCTTCCCCGCTCCCTCTCCTATAATTAGTACCCCAATTTTTGTAATTAATTCATATTAAAACGGAGCTTTTTTTTTTAAGTCTCCCTTTAATAAATGCAACATTGAACTATGTTTATTTTGAGGACAAAGTCCACAACTTAACGAAAAGGCTTATATAACGCAGTGTTGCATTCAATTGCGGAGATTCTATAATAATGTACGGTTCGTAAGTATCTGTGTGGTAGCAGTCGTACTGCAGTAATGCATTGTTATACCATACTGTTGTGAAAGTAGTTTTAGATAAAGATCTTTACGTAAATGCCTTACACACGTTGGGAAATAATTTACATTTAATAAGTCCTACTTTATATAGAGTCAACACTTTAGAATGCATATATCTCTCTCTCTCTCTCTCTCTCTCTCTCTCTCTCTCTCTCTCTCTCTCTCTCTCTCTCTCTCCACACACACACACACACACACACACATATATATATATATATATATATATATATATATATATATATATATATAAATAACTTAAAGTCATAGAGACCCGAAACTCCATTTTTAATTACAAGAGAAATTTAATTGCAAGATGAAATCCAATGTAATAACGAAAAATTATTTACATTCATTTTTTGAGAGAGAGAGAGAGAGAGAGGAGAGAGAGAGAGAGAGAGAGAGAGAGAGAATATAATGTAGAGTATAGTGTTTTAAGAATCAATCTTTCGTCATATTCATTGAAAGTACATTTATATCGAATGACCGATTGCGAGTTCAGGTTGAAATGATCACGAACGTCACGTGATCATTGACGTCACCTAGGTGACGTCATACCATGAACCGCGTAAGTCACTAACAGGTTACAAATTGTCAACGTTTCTTCACTAAATGGAATTTATTTACGTATAACTGTAAAATATGCGTGTGTGGTGTGTGTGTATATGTGTATGTGTGGCGTTTATGATGCAATAAATATTTAACGGTGCCAGGTGACGTTAAAGAGAAAAATACATTGTCCCTTTACGCAATGCAATCCCTTGCCAGAGCATCACGCTGAAATAATCTCTTTCATATATATATATATATATAATATGAAGCCACTGCATTCGGACAATAAATGATAATACTAAAAGAAGAAGCCATGCAGATGCCCATTGCACGCCCTAAGCATGAAAAAAATTTTGTGAGATTAAGCATTATGATTTACGATGCCTTTTGGAGTAATTTTATGACTTGGTTTGGTGATTTTTAATCTGTAATTGTCTTCTTAAAAGTGTCTTTTAAGAAAGCTTTTGGGCGAAATTTTCTTTAATTTTCTTTTAATACATCGTAAAAGTCCATTTTTACAACCTATTAATTTGTTAAGTCACAACCCGTTGTCGAAACGGATGTTAAATGCTGTTAAATTTATTGCATAGATTTATTCTTAGCTCAGTGTATATATATATATTATATATATATATATATATATATATATATATATATTATTATACTGTATTATATATATATATATATATGGGGATTGATTTATGTATACATAAACGATTCTCTCCTTATATGAATGGATGAATGAATGTCATTCATTTATTCATATACAAATGATTCTCTCGTTATATACTATTACAGTATATATATATATATATATATATATATATATATATATATATATATATATAATACAAACGGAGGATCTGTTTCTGCTTGTAGAACCATTTTTTTTTTTTACACATTTCATCATTTCTGCATTCATACCAGAAATCTCTCTCTCTCTCTCTTTTCTCTCTCTCTCTCTCTCTCTCTATATATATATATATGCAATATTTCGGGGTATCTGGGTATAGCAGACCACGCCCTCTGTGTACAAGCGGGTCACAAAGGGGCAAACGGTATGAACCCTATATATACGAGAGAGAGAGAGAGAGAGAGAGGAGAGAGAGAGAGAGAGAGAGAGAGAGAGAGAGAGAGAGAGAGAGAGAGAGAGAGATGAGTGTGGTTTATCTGTTACTCAGTTCATTTTCTGAACTAAACTATACCTACATGTATACATATAACAGATCGGGCACTTGTACACGTGTGTATTCATACACAATGTGTTGCAATTTGATTTTCTGAGTATCGGAGTCGAGACGAGAAGATGAAAGTAGCATCAAAACTCCCTATACGTATTAACAGAAATTGTGATAGGCCTATACCACAATTTTTGAAAGGTTGAGGAACGCAGTTAGCAATATATGTCACAATCAACGTGTGAAACCAGGCATTTCGCGAAGTGCCTAAAAGTTTCAGGCATTTCGCGTGTGATGCTTATGACTCTTAATCACGGGTATTAAGTATTACTCACCACACCTAACCCAGTTTAACTTCATTTAACCTAACTTAATTAAACGTAATCTAATTTAACCTAACCAAGGCAAACGTAACGTAATCTAACCTTCAAGAAGTGGTGAAGGCTCACACGGGCCAGTGTCTCCGAGAATCTGATACAGTGTGAATGGGAAATGGGTGAAACTTTTAGGCGTTACGTGAAATTACTGGTTTTACACATTGACTGCAACATACGCATTATGGACCAAATGTGGCCCCTCACTTTATCAGTCACTGGCTTGAAGATAAGTAAATAAAAAATAAAAATCGTTCTCAGTAACCTTTTATATTTTTAGTAACACTGCCATGCTTTTCAATCTCAATAACTTAGCTCTTTGGCACCCCCCGAAAGCCTTTGATTACTTGGTGCCAGTATTATTTCACCCACCTCACCCCTAATACACATACACACACACACACACACACACACATATATATATATATAATATATGTATTGTAAATGGATTTTTTTTTCAAAATATGGTCTCAAAAGGAAGTTAAATGCAATATCGAGAAAATATATGATTTCGGACCGGAGATTCGTTTCTGGCTGACGTGTCATCCTTGCTATCTCCGACGAATATCGCTGATTTTTGACTCCTCGAAACACCAGCCTTATATATATATATATACTGTATATATATTTTTTGAACCTGAGTATTAGCGTGGAAATTTTTCTTATACTAATTACCTTATCAATATTATCTTATATATAAACAGCCCTAAAAATTATACCTTTTGAACTTACCTATAAGAATTAATTATATGTTCAATATATATAAATTTTATATTTATTATGAAATATATTTATACCTATATTTTACTGTTAAACGCCCTAAAGTAATTATATATATATATATATATATATATATATATATATATATATATATATATATAATATATATAAGGGGCGCAAAAACTTGGCCAATTTTTCATTGCTTATCTTTGTAATAAAGAAAAAGTAAAAATTTAAACGCGATTCAGACAATTGGATGGATAATTTAATTGGCTTCAAAGTAGTACACCATTTTTAAAGCTTATTCGCAAAGAAATACGATATATTACAGATTTTCTACAGTGCATGCAAAACGTTCGCTACCAATTCTAAGTGCGCTGCAATGTGGCAAGACAATTCTATTTACACGAGACAAATTACTCAGTCACGTAGGTAAGTGGCATGGGGGCCTTACCCTACTCCTAAGCTTGAGAGTGTCGTGTTTTTACCATCTGTGGTTTTTTGTTGTATTCCGTGCGTCGTTCCAGCGTGTTGTTCGTCGTTTTATAACGGGACATCCACAATATGGTTTTGAATGAACCAGACACCGTGTTAATCAAAGCCCTGTCTGAAGAGAGAAGTTTCTCCACGAGCCAAATTATCATCCCAATGAATATCCTAACTGCAGCTGGATATAAAACACTGTACAGTACTTGTTGGTAAAGCTAACATTTACAGGCAGCGTTCGCGCGACAGAAAACGTTATTGTTGTCGGTGAGCTGATCCGCAGTACTCCTAATAAAAAAAATGCACCGGGCACCAACATAAACCCGACAAATCTCCATGCAGCCTAATAGGCATCTCACGATGACCCGTGAAGAGATTATTTTGATCTCAACTTAAAGGTATTCAACAGAGTAAGAGTGCATAGACGAAGACGGTGAAACGTCTTCGCACCAAATACGCCAACGTATCATACATTGTTTTGCGGTAAGAGACTTTTTACTGTGGAAAAAATCTCCAGACACTCCTAATGCCCGTGTTTATATAGCTTATTCATATGTGGACAAGAAAGCAGAAATAGCGTCTGCACTGCTTTTGAGGAAAAGGTCACATTTTAGTGATTCTGGATAGTTGCAGTTGCCATTTTCACTGTCCTAATATTTGTTGAGAGGAGTGAAAATTCAAAATGCCTCTGAATACGTCTTGTCGCACACATTGAAGATCAGATATCGGACTCCACTTTCACGCAAGACGGAATACCGGTCCTCCGCTTTCAACTCAGAAATCACAAATTTTTCTTGTATATTAAAAAAGGATGGTCCATCGGATGTGTGGAACGACCATCTTTTAAACCTAAATGACACTCTGTTGATCATTCCAAAGCGTCATCTTTTTTTGTGCATTCTGAAAACTGTCCTGAAAATGATTGGCGTTGTTTAACCTCCTTCGCAGCATCTAAGTCCTTTCCAAATACTTAAAAATCCGAGCGTGTAACTGACAGCAAGTGTACTTCGAAATTTGCCAATACCAAACACCTAATCTCCGAAAAGAAAACTGACATTAAATCTATACATTCGGATCCGAAAGGGATCTATGGACATTTCCTCGACGAGAAATTTCATCGACACTCTAGCAACCTATAATCTAACCTAACCTAACTTAATTTAACCCTCCCCCCCCTTAAAAAAGATTTGTCCATAAATGTCACGTCGAAAAAATGTCGTTACTTATCCCAAAGCACCTGAAAAGGGTCTTTAATCTTTTGTAGCAATTTGTAATTGGACAAAAACTGATTACATTGAAATTATAAAATGTTTAATGAAAAATGAAACACAAAAGATTTCTAAACATATGAATTCATCACTTCTTCAGAATAAAAAATTACACACACACACACACTTTGTTAAATGAAATTTAAATTATAATTATAAAGTGTACTGATATTAAATTTAAACTATATGAAACGTTCTCTTTTAAATCAGGGTTGGCCAAAAACCCACTTTTTGCAAAAGCCCAACCCACCTAGTTGTTTTCGTTTTTTTTCATATAAAGCCCGAAAAATCTGGGGGAAATCTGGGTTTTTCAAAATAGAGAATTAAAAAAACATTAAAAATACATAAGCAGCTGCGCTTGGCTATGCCTTATGAATCTGAATCTAATAACTAAAAGTTACTGCTTAGGTTTAATTACAGGGCTCCATTTTTTAAAATTTTGTTGCTGATTGGTGTTGGTAACCTGGTATGGATATGTATATTACTTCTTCAGTTAGCCAATGATATAAACTAGGGTTTTTTTTTAATCTAATGAGTATCTATTGTAAGTTATTATAGCTATGTGGAATATTTGGATACGCAAGTTCTTTTTATTTAGTGCTTGATCTCATGAGTGGTGCAAACATATTATTGTTTCATCGTTAAGACTTGAAATAAAATATTCTTTTTTGGTTTTCATTTTACTAACTTACCAAAGACTTTTAAGCTAGCTATTTCTTTAATGTTTTTGATCTCACTAGTATTTCAAATTATTCTATCTGATTTAGCTAGCGCATTTAAAATAAATTTTACCTATTTTGTTTAGCTATAACAAAATAAAAGCTTTGTTTTACGGGAATTTGTTTCCTTATTTGCGAGATTAAATAAAGGTTTGAAGGTTATTTATATTATATACCTACCAATTTCTCTTCTACAATGAGATTCTGTCAATAAATCTTACCGTGGGTATTACAATGATGGTTTAGAGTGTTAACGTTGCGCTTGCGTACATTGTTAGGATGCGGGCGAACTATAGAGTAATTTTGTAAAAAAAAATCACTAGTAGGGAAAACGCTGGGTTTTTTCCAAGTTTTTTTTTTTTTTTAGCCCAGGTTGGAAAAGCTGGATTGGGCCCATTAATGCCAACCCTGATTTAAATGTGAAATGCAATTGAGGAACAATTAAAATTAAATTTTAAAAAGCAGCCACTAGTCTACTTACTGTAAGGGGTTCCAAAAAACCTTAGCCCCCCCATTTGCAGCTTACATGTTTACTTATATCGAAATAGTTTTTAGTGATTATAAAAATATATAAAATTCTTTATTTATTGCGGGTATTAAAATTACTCTAGCTGATAAAGTGATAATATAATGGCTTCTCAATTAATTGGTGATTCGGAGAGGCAACGTGTGATAGATCGCATACGAGCAATAACATTTCGGGAAGCTCGTGATACTGGAGCCACCTTTATAACACGTTCATGGGTTGCCAAAAAAGTTGCGAAGAAGTGAGGACTTCGTCAAAAGAAATTGGAATAAAACTTTGGATGAATGTGAAATGGATACAACCAAATCTGGGCGCCCAAATTTGCCACTCTCTCAGGAAACAAAGGACATCATTGAAAGCGGTACGCGTAAGCGGAAAAACAGCTGTGCTAAACTTTCTAGAGAGATCGAAGTGTTGAGAGGAAAGATCGTTAGTGGTGAGATCATTCGACTGTACCGTCATAGGCAAGGTTTAAAGCCTTGGCATGAACTTCCAAAACCAAGAAAAACTCAACTTAACATCGATGACAGAATGTGGTTTGCCCATTATCTTGAAGATTGGGATGTGGATGATTTCATGCATTTAGCCGTCTCCGATGAATTTTTTGTTTACGTAACACGTCGGCCTAACTACCAAAATGATCGAGTGTGGGCCACAACACCAGATGAAATCGATGACAATGAACATTATCGCGAATTATTAAAAAGTCCAGACTGTGTTGGTGTGTTTGTTTTGTTCACTGCAAAGAAGCTCATGTGGGTGCTGAAGCCAAATGGTCAGAGTTGGGATGGACAGTATTTTCGTGATATTATTCTATCCCAGCATGTCATTCCTTTTCTAAGAAACCCAAACAATGTATGGATGTCGATCAGGTCACACTTCTGCACGATAAGGCCCCTGCTTTAAGGCATTAGCCGCTCAACAGTTGTTGCGGAACCATGAGATCGATTTCTTTGGAAATGAAGAATGGGCAGGAAATTCTCCTGACCTGAACGTCTGTGAACACATTGGATCAGTTATAAAGGACAAGGTTGAATGTCTCTTGTTTCAAGAACCTGCAGCAAATCGATTTTCGAAGGATACAATGACGCAACACATTGAAACTGTTTTAGCAAATTTGCGTAACGATCAAGATCTATTCACGTCACTTTTGGCAAGCTACACAAAGCGAATTCAGGCTGTCTTGGAAGCCAATGGCGGAATACCAAGTTTTAATTGTTTTCTCATTAAATGCAGGATTAAATTCTCTTTTGTAAGGTATGTTTAGTTCTACTGTACCTCTAATGGTTTAGGCCATGGGCGGGGGGGGGGGGGGGCTAAGGTTTATTGGAGCCCCGTACATAAGATAATTTCAATAAGTCGGAGCCTATAAAACTAAGATTGTTAAACATTTATAAAACCAAAAAAAAGACTACCTTTCTAGTTGTGTTTTAATAGGAGTTACATTAATTCTGGTGCGGCTTCTCGATAAGTATATACAAGAACTCCATTATACGCGCAACATATTTCGTGCAGCTATTAGAACTGAGAAGTTGGTTGGTTGTTCCGTTTTATGTCCTTCGTCGAACTGAGGACATTGAGACGGACGGTAACGCCACCAACTGGGAAAAAAAAAGTCCCCTTTAAAAAGAGAAGTGGGTTCAACCAAATAAATTACGTGCAGCGGGCTCGTCACTGCACCCTACCCCGCCATTTCTCAGACTGGGACGTGAGAAGTTACTAAATGGGTGGTTTGGCCATTTTTTTTCACAATGTTCGCAAATTGAAGATTGTTGTTTTGGTAAGGGATACGGAAGTTCTACAACTTACTGTACACCTCAGTGCTCATCGAACCTTGATTTGAGCTAATTGATACGGAACTGCCACTGTATGTGGTGTTACGACCATACTTATACAACTAGACAGTGTTAAAGACGAAAGAATTCAGAAGATTCTCAATAAGTTTTAAATAAGAACCAAAGCTATTGGACTATTGTCAAACCAAACGCAAACGAGTTCAATTTGCAATAAAAATTAAGCTAAGAATTGGCGTGTGTGTGTGTGTGTGTGTGTGTGTGTGTGTGTGTGTGTGTGTGTGTGTGTGTGTGTGCAGTGCAAAAACTTCCCATTGCGTGTTATACAACTACAACGTATAATTCTGATTTCCTTCACGTACGCTTAATCTACTGTTTGGAGGCGAACATTCGTTCGTGGCTCCCTCTTGTACTTCCTAAGTACTTCGGTTTCCTTGATAAAGTTCTTCTACTTTTCAAGTACTTTTGGCCCTCTTTTAAAAAACCTTAAATCAGGCATGCACTGTACTTTCTTCCCACTTTTCATATCTTTCTTGCAAAAGTAGTTGTAAAGTTTATCAAACGAACATTTATTAGAGTGATGGACAATGTCGCTGACCACCTTGAGGATTAGGATTAGGATTTTCGCAAAGAATGGTCATCTCAGACACCGCGACAGGACTACGAAGTGTTGTTCGTATGATTGCATCAATTTGACAAAGCAATCGAATACACATAAAGATAGTGTATGTAGCTCCTTACCTCCTTGTTCAAAATTCCTAGAATTCCTGGTTAGAAGATAAAATCATGATCCATGCAGCTATCTCTACTATGTTGAACAATCTCAAGGAAAATGAGCTACTAGTTAAAGGGACAAAATCTTAGTCCAGTACCAAAATTACGCTAAAACAGTCCTGCTGAACCATCTTTTCAAAAAATGTTGGTCAATGAACAGCATCCTATCTAATCTTTGTCTACCGAATCCTGTTTATTATTTGGTTTGGGGAAACACGCAGAAGATGGTGTACCGTGAAACCACAAACAACAATATGCGAAAATTGAAGATAGTAACATGCAAGACGCAGCTAAGTCAACGCTCCACCCAGTTGCAGTTTCCAATGGTACAGGAGGCTACATGCTAGGTTTGCCAGATTTTTTGGCGGACAGACCGGGACAATAAAATTTTTGGATCACTTTAACATATTGCTTCCCAAAGCATTCGGGAAGCAATATGTTAAAGTGATCCCTCCTGGGAAGCAATATGTTAAAGTGATTAACACTGAGAAGCAGTATGTTAAAAAAAGAAAGGTTGGTTGGTTAGAAAGAGGTTGGTAATCTAGGCTAACTAAGGAAAATATCACCACCTAACCTAACCAATCGTCAAGGGCGTACAGTTGACCTAACGATTGGTTAGGTTAGGTCGTGATATTTTCGTTAGTTAGCCTTATAAGGCTAACTAAAGAAGGCCGGGAGCCCTGATCTTCAGGTGATCCAAATATTTTACATTCACAAAAAATGGCAAAGCATAATAAGTTAAGTTGTCCATAAATTTACATTTTCTCGACTAGCTAATCTCTAAATATTATAAACTATTGTAATGTAACTGTAATCGGTTGTGTAATGTCTATTTTTGGGAAGCAATATGTTAAAGTGATCCAAATTTTTTTATTTCAATTTCAGTATATTGATGCGTAATTTACATATATTCATATAAAATTTGTACATAATAATTTTTATTAAAAAAAAAATGAATTTCTCAACATAAATTAAAATTAATAAACATTTTCTCTCAAATAAACAAAAAAATAAAGTACATTTTTTCCCAACAAATTAGTTGACTAAATGGTAAGCCTCGTTTTCTGCTTTGTTTCAAAACGAGATGATCATTGAGGCAGTTGATCAAATGTATATATTATCTTGCCTATATTTAAAAATAAGCAATCGTGTAACTTTGCTCGACATCGTAAAATCCGTCTCAACAATATTCTTTTTTTTACATGATTTTTTTTTTTTTTTTGCGAAACCTTGACATTCGATGGGCCCGAAAGTTTTTTTTCGGAACGCCGGGACAAGAGACCAAAAACCGGGAATTCATGCTGTTGTTGAAGTTAATGGTGGATATACTCAAGATTCAAAAAACTTTATTCAGAAAAGAATACAAGTGACAGAGTTCTATAATTTTTAGATATTTGATGTCATTAATATATTCACAGTACTCTACAGTACAGTACTCTGAATATGCCCTTGAAAGCATGGAGGCTTTTTAGGCAAAATTAATAGCATTAGTTTATTTATTATATAAAAATATTATATAATATATAAATATTATATAAATATAAAGTTCATAAAATGTTACATAATTTTAAATTAAATGATTTATTGTATATTCAGTACAAAATAAATGATACTTTATAAAAAATATAAAAAAAATAGATTACGAAATTAAAGGTGCTTAATGAAATTAGCATATTTCAAATAGATGATTACAAAATGGGAACGTCATTACAATGATTTTTAAAAATGGCAGTAGTGAACTTATACATCAGTAGGAGCTAATGAAGTGCTGTTTTAGTGATTTGTGAAATACATTTAGTGTGATGAAACCTGCCTTGATACGCATGAGAATTGCATTCCATACATCTGCTTCTTTGAAAGAAAGTGCAGTTTCTGTTGTCTAGTTAGGTTTGTGAATAAAATCACTGGGGAATCTGGTGTTATAACGATGGTGTACTTGAGGGGGAGAGGAGGTGATTGCTCTTTGAATAAGTGATGTATGTCGATTTTTGTTGATAACTTTGAACATATTAACAACAGCATTGAATTTGTATAAGTTATTTAGTTTTAAAATATTTAGCTCTTTAAACGTGGGGGAAATGTGACTTTGTCTGTTGCCATTATTCGACAGAGTTCGCAGACATTTTTCATGAATTACTTCCAAAGGATGTTTTATATATTTCTTTGGGCTACCCAATGTTGTAATGGAGTATAATAAATGTGGATGGATGAAGGAATAATATAGGGAAAGAGTGCGTTTTAAGGATGGGTCTTTTTTCTTTTAGTTTAAATAATATGAAGAGAAATCTTGACTTTTCGGATTTGATGTGTTGTAGGCCTACGTGAATTTGGAATTTAGTTTTTAGTTTAAAATAATACCAAGTACTTTAATCTCATTCACACTTACATGAGTAGTATTCCCAATTTTTATTTGACATTTTGTATTAATATGTTTTGTGGTAATAATCATACAAGATGACGTTGTCAGATTCAAGAAAAGTTTATTAGCACACATCCATTTATCCACATTTTCTAATTGCCTGTTCGTTCCATTAATCAGAAAGTCTGCGTTATGATAGGAAGAAGTAAGTGTGGTATCACCCGCGTATTTTACGCAATTTAATGCGGTTGAGAGATGAGAATCGTTGACGTGAATTAGAAATAGTAATTGGCCAAGAATAGGTCCTTGCGGGACTCCACTAGTAAGCATCGTCTTATCGGATAAATTATCTTTTAATTTGATGCACTGATGACGATTTGACAGATATGATTTAAACCAGTCGAGGATATTTCCTATTACTCGGTATAAGTGAAGTTTATTCAATAAGATTTCACGCGAAAGTGTATCAAATGCTTTTGACAGGGAAGATCAAGGCAGTGTTTTTTGCTGTTTAAGTTCTGATACACATTTTCTAATAGCATGTTTATGGTATCTTCCGTCGTATGTCCACCCCTACTACGACCAATAACCGCTCTCAGCACACCATCCTACAACTGCAACCCGAAAACAAAGCAAATTTCCCTATAATAGGTCAATAATGGCAGCAAACTTTTGTCATGTACTGTATATACTTTAAAAAATATTTAACATCTCAAATTTTATTTTTCAATACACGAATATAAATGAGAAATAAGAAATTGGCCGTTTTTTTAGCACATATATATATATATATTATATTATATATATATTATATATATATATATATATACATGTGTGTGTGTGTGTGTGTTTGTGTTCATTTACTGGCTTTATTTCTTTATCAAATTATTTAAAATTACTAAATTTGAGAATGCAATAATTGCTTTTATTTAAAAAAAAATAAATAAAGTGAAGTTAATGAAAAATAAAAATTTTAAGCGAAATTATTCGCACGTAAATTATATGTTGATAAAATTTAATTAAAACGGTATAGAATTGATTTGAATATTCCGACAATATATACTGCATATATATATACACACACACACACACACACGAAAAATTCCGACGGATAATTAAATAATTAATTTTAAATTTCACTAAAATAAGTAAGGTTATATATATATATATATATATATATATATATATATATATATATATTAGGAAAATATAGGAAGGAAAATTAATTTCCTAACAGATGGAAATTACCGCGTCTTTTTCTTGGAATATTTTTTTCTTTTATGAGGAAAAGTGGAAAAACGGGAGTCTGCGCATGACGTGAAACCATTAACATGCATAGACATTTTTGAATTTCGGGGGGGGGAGGGGGGAAGGAGGATAAGAAGGGTACTTGAGGTTCGGTTATGAAATAAGTTGCAGCATCTATTCTGAGCGGAAAATATAACCACCTTAATTACCAGCAACCTTCTCTTACATTTGTATATTGGGAATGAATCTACAATAAGGAATAGTTTTATTAGACGCGCGCGCGAGCCTTCGGCCGATACTGAGGTTTTAATCTTTCTCTTAGTATAGTTTGAAAATTCGTGCTTCTAATACAGGGTAATAAAAAAAAGCGTGATCTCTCAAAAAATATTATGTGAACAAGTTATTTCTGGTAACACCTTTTTTTTTTTTTGGATCACTGTAAATTCATTTCTTGTTTTCTATTTATTCCCTTAATAATTCAACTTCTCGCATAATTGATAATATTTACTGAGCGTATTCGTATATCGATGGTGGTTTTCCAAACCCAATTCGTAAGCGTCACCTCCGCCAAGTTTATTTATTTATTTATTTTTTTAATTTTTAGCTTTAATTCGTGTTGGCATAATCTTAGAAAAGAAAAATTCTAACCCGCTTTCTTTCCTTCCCATTGTAACCATTAAGTTTCAAACTCTTGTAAACGTTCCCTACATTGGACTACATTCACGGATTTTCTCCGTTTTGGTTCTTACGAGGGTTCGGAATATCACCATTGATACGTTGTTCGTGTTGGCTCATTTGAACTGATTCGGAAACTGTTCTAGATTACATATTTGCGGATCGACTTTTGGAACTGTTGAATGGAAAGGATACGTGGCTTCGAAAGTGAATCATTTGAGTCCATACGAACGCTTTACTGTATAATCACTTTCTTAATTGTATTTGTTTTCCATTTAAAAGTAAAAATGTGATCCCTTCCGTAGGGAAATATTTGCAAATATCCAGATCCGAGTCACCCTATATGCCGCAGTTAGGAATTTCACCATGGGTCTGTATTCTTCGCATTAAGGTTATATTATTTTTTGTTAGAGTTGTTTAACCTGCTTTGCAATATCTATAAGATCATATAACGGGAATATTACGTGGGATCCGAACCACGGATCGCAACATAATGCGGATGCGGAGGATGGTCTCCCATCGAACTCCTCTCCAGAACCCAATGTCGCTTAACTTCGCTGAACGACGGGAAGTACTGTTACGACACTGGTCACGACGTATTCTCATTAAGGTTATACGGAAGTAAAGGATATTATATAGAAGTGATCAGTTGCGTGCCTACATATAAGGCCTCCGAGAAAGGTCTGAAATAAAAAAAAATTTCGTGTGTACACACACACACACACACAACACACACATTTATATATACTGTATAGATACAGTATATGATGATTGGGTTTGTTTAACCTCTTTCGCAACATCTAAGGTCATGTAACGGAGAGGACTTACAGCTTTACGTGGGATCCGAACCACGGTCGCTCCATAGTCTGGACGCAGCGGACGTTCTCCCATCCAATGTCGCTTAACTTCGCTGACATCGGGAAGCGGTGTTACGACATTATATATACTAGTACAGTTCCCGCGCGCCGCTTCGCTGACGGTTAGACAGGCTAAACTACAAAAAAAGAACCCAGCAGTGAAAATTTTGAGCTTCACATTGTGTCAACATTTCTGAATCTGGTATCTCCCAAAACCTCCTCACCCCCATTCATACAACTTGGGGGCTAACCCCCTCCCCCATTACCCCCACCCCTCCCCATTACCCCACCCATCCCCGATTACCCCCACCCTTCCCCCATTGCTAAACTACAGAAAAGAACACAGTCATGAAAATCTTGAGCTTCACATCGCCGCCCGTAATACAATTTCTGAATTTTTTTTACAATTTCTGAATTTTTTTCTCACAATTTCTGAAAGTGTGACGGACAGACGGACGGACAGACGGACAGCTCTCTTATTATATTATATAGACTAGCAAAAGGTCGGCGCTACGCGCCGATTTTGCTACATCTGCGGTGCTTCGGCTGAATTGTGGGCCTACTGCGTATTTTATTTTGAACATCAGTAGCCCTTTATCTGGATATCATTCCTATTCCTCTCTCCTTGGGCCTCAGTAATTGGGGTGCCTGCGGCCTTCCAGTTACTGGCAAACCAATTATTCATTCAATAAAACTACAGAAAAGAACGCAGCCATGAAAATCTAAAGCTTCACAAATCTTAATACAATGAGCTCGGATTTGAAGCTTAAGATTTTCATGACTGCGTTCATTTCTATAGTTTTATTGACCAAATAACTGAACCGACAGTAATTGGGCAAATCATAGTTTTCATTGTTTCGAGTGCATCAATAATATTGTTATAGTGTTCCATTAGTTGTGATAAGCATGATCTTCCTGACCGGAATCGATGTTGGTTATCATTTTTTTTCTGAGTTTCTCCATTAACCCCCCCATCATTACCCCACCCCTCCCCATTACCCCACCCCTCCCCCATTACCCCCACCCTCTCCCCCATTACCCCCACCCTCTCCCCCATTCCACCATTCCCTCATTATCCCCAAGGGGGGGAAAGGGGCTGACACCTTGCAAAGGATTTACTTAAATTTTTTTTGGTTACATATATATATCGCATCTATTTTTCTGAGTTTCCCCATTAACCCCACCCCTCCCCCATTACCCCCTCCCCACCCCTCTCCCCCATTACCCCACCCCTCCCCCATTACCCCACCCCTCCCCCATTACCCCACCCCTCTCCCCCATTTACCCCCACCCTTCCCCCATTACCCCCAAGGGGGAAGGGGGCTGGCACCTTGCAAAGGATTTACTTTAAATTTTTTTTGGTTACAGATATATATATCGCACTTAGCTCCATTATAATATAGATACTGTAAGAATAAAGTAGTTACGTCCCTATATTGGATATGGAGATGATCTCTGGACACGGAAAATATTGAGAATCCTGAAAAGAGCAAACATTGTCCCTAAATACGAGGGGCAGTCAGAAAATAAGTTTACACGGCCTATAATTTCGTAACAAAAGGACCTACATTGATGTTTGTATGAGGTGAATTTGTTAATCATTGTTGGCAACACTGCACGTCGATTCGGCTGCCATCTATCGTACATTGGTTATATAAGTCAGTTGAACACGGCGGCTCGACTGGAACATTGCCCTGCCTGACGGAGCAGTCCAGGACATTTATGTAATGGCCTCTCGTAAACGTTTCAGTGTTGAACAATATGCAGCTGCATTGATTGTTGTGCCTTTTTGCATGAAGTCTGCGAGTAAAACGCCTTTGTGATCCCAAAACACGGTAACCATCACTTTGCCAGCGGACCTCACAATCTTGAACTTCTTTGGTCGCGAGGACCCAGGGTGTTTACATTCCATGCTGGCACGTTTTGTTTCCGGAGTACAGTGATGAACCCATGTCTCGTCTCCTGTGACAACGCGCTCGTGAAATTCTTGACCACTGACAGACTCGGAATATCGTTGCAGAAATGACAGGGCACTGTTCTAGTCGAGCTGTCATGTTCAACTAACTCATATAACCAATGTACGGTAGATGGTAGCCGAATCGACGTGCAGTGTTGCCAACAATGATTAACGAATTCACCTGATACAAACATAATCAATGTAGGTCCTTTAGTTACGAAATTATAGGCCGTGTAAACTTATTTTCTGACCGCCCCTCGTATAAAGGAGGGAATAGGTTCAAGAAAAGAACTATAGACCAGAGTCACCGACATTCCATCTCACCAAAATATCTGAAAGAATATCCAGAGAGAAAATCTATGACTTTTTGGAGACAGGAAAGATTCAATGAGAACCAGCACAGATTTCGATCAGGAAGATCGTGCCTATCACAACTAATAGAGCACTATAACAATATCATAGACGTACTTGAAAGCAATGAAAACTACATTGTCATATACACGGAATTTGTTAAAGCTTTCGACAAGTGTGATCATAGTATAATAGCACATAAAATGAAACATATGGAAATAACAGGCAAAGTGGGAAACTGGATCTACAACTTCCTCAGAGAACGTCAGCAAGTCATAAAAATTCAAGGTATATCATCATCAAAATCGGAAGTACACAGATCAGTACCACAAGGAACTGTATTAGCTCCACTCCCATTCATTAGCATGCTAACAGTCAATGACGTAACCAACAATAGTATAGTAACATCCTTTGCTGGTGATACAAAAATCAGAAATGCAGAAGAGGTGAAGACCCTAAGAGGGATAAAACAGAATACGTATACAGATGGTCAGAAGATAATAACACGGAACTGAACAGCGAGAAATTTCAGGTCTTGAGATATGGAAGAAATGAGAAACTAAAAGAGACAGCATATTATGTCCCAGATAGACAAGAATTCTGAGAAGCACGAAAGCAATAGATTTAGTGGTAATAATGACCGACGATGCGAAATTTGAAACGCAAAATCAGATAGCGATGAACAAAGCAAAAAACGTTGCGGGACAGGCACTGAGAACCTTTAAAAGAAGGGACAAGCGAGTAATGATTCCCCTGCTGAAAACACTGATCGTACCAAAACTTGAATACTGCTCAGTCTTGACGTCCCCATATAAATAATTAACTAGAAGAAATTCAAAGAAACTTCACACTCAAGATTGATGGCTGCAAAACACTCAACTAATAGGAGAGACTTCATAAATTAAATACATGTATTCAATGGAAAGAAGGAGAAGTACACAATAATTTACACGTGGAAAATAATAGAAAAACTGATACCTAACTTCAAGCTGAACCCAGTAACCACCCAAACAACAGTGGAAAATAAGAAAGGTAGAATGTGTGAGGTTTTCAAATTAAAAGCCAGACAAGAGACCCTAAACTCTGAAGGAAAATAGCTTGGTTGTCAGGAGGCCAAGACTTTTTAACCAGCTTTCGAAAAACATCAGGAACATCAATGGTGTCAAAGTTGAAGTCTTCAAACGAAGACTAGACGCCTGGCTCAGGACGGTACCGGATGTGCCGGGTGTGTCTGGCTTTGTGCGATGGAAATTGCGAGAGAACAACTCGCTCCTCCACCAGGCCGCGCCTAGATGTAGGGCAACTAGCTTAACCTTCATGTGAAGCGAGATCGACGTACGGAACTACTGCCAGGTTGCTAGGTTTATATATATATATATATATATATATATGAAAGATTTAAAGAATATAAATATAGTTATTTTAAGTTACTTTAGTAAGTTAGACAATCTCGCTATGTGCATCATTTGTAGCTCGACATTTATTTGGTATGCTACCCCTCGCCAAATGTTTGGTTTCTGACAATAAGTCTTTGAGGTAATGAGAATCGAAGTTTGTGCTTTTGTCGTTGTTCTTTTGACGATAGTGTGAATGGGGCTTCATAAGCTTGATGAATCTAGATACTGTCGCAAAGCATTTATTTAAAAGATTGTAAAATTGAATAATTTTCGATGTTCTAAACCAGGGGTTTTCAAACTGTGTTCCGCGAGAACTTGATGGGGTTCCGTGGGGCATTTCATGAGAGACTGAGAAGGAGAGAGAGGTAAGATAAAATAATATCAACTGGCATGAATGAATTTACGATATATATTCTGCGAATTCAGAAGGCAAAGAGAGAGAATTTTAATTCAAACGATGAGATATCCAGAATAAGTGTTGCCCTCGTGCAGCCACAGTAAGAAACAGGAGCCCATTTTGAAAACAAAACACAGCTGATGACCACAAGCACTGGTCTGATTGATTTGGTGAGTTTTTCTATGCTTTTAAGTTTGGTTTTCTCAATTCAGGGAAGTTATGATCACAGTAATGTAATATTGAACTCTTATCCCCCAAAAAGCAATCACATCCGAGTCATTGAACATTTATTTGTTTGATTAACTATTAAAATTACTCCTCAATAACTGTAAAATTCCTCACTTTTAATTACTTTGCATTGAAAACTTTAATTTTACAATAAACATGATATTTTTTATACTTATAATTTCTTTTATGATGACAGTAATGTGGAGAGGGGAATTTAAAATAAATAGGTCAATAAAAGTAAATTGTCTTTTTTTTCTTGTAAATTTCTAAACTTATATATTTTTTTTTGTGAAATTCGTATAACTGTATATGTAAATTTCATAAATTACATAAATAAACTGCAGTGAGCATAAATTGTGTTTTATTACTATTTGCATTATATCATTAAAATTTTATCTGTTGGTCAAGGTTCCGTGATTATTTTTTTTTAAATAAAGGTTCGGTGGCTTTAAAAAGTTTGAAAAACTCTGCTCTGAACAATCTTTGTTGATCTTTCGAACCTTATCTTTATACAACGTGAAACCCTCTCAAATTGTTTTAAATTTCCTTTTGATGTAATTTCGGACACTTCCTTTGATTTAATTTTTTTTTTACCCTATGTGACATCATAGTCAGAGGAGGTCATCTGACAATTGGCAAGAGAATTATTGATAAAAATTTCTCCAAGAGTTGCTCCCCACGAGTCTCCGCATGGAGTCTTTTAAGTGCCTTTACCATGTGGTTTTAGATATTTTAAAGTGGCTATTTGTCACTGACCCTCGTGGTCGTATGGGGCCGACTTTTACGGGGTACCCGCTCACGTCGAGGTTCGATGCAACGATGATGCGGATCAGGTCGCAAAATTTGCCGCATTCCGTCCTTTCCCCTACAGTTGACCGCTCTCTTCCTCCTTTTGGGAGGTTCTTCCAGGAATCCGGGCTGTGGTTCGTACCGTCTGGAAGCCTTGTTGGAATGATATTGGTGGCTCCGACAAGATGCGAGAAGTTAATAATGAGTTTTGTCCCTGGACTTATTCCCTTGTGTCCCGACAGGGGGAAAGAGCTATTGCCCGTTTAGAATTGATCATAACCGCCTGACTCGCGAGTATTTGATGGAGGGAAGACCTCGTCTGTGCGTCGCTCGCTGATCGAGTGTCCTAGTTTTTGTCGGAGATCACCGATGTGGCGTTATTTCGTCAAGCATCATCCTGGGGGCGGTGGTGGTATTTACTACACTGAAGTGCGGTTTTTAAGTTTTTGAAGTAGCTTATTTTCACTTCACTGTTTTTATTTTTCATTTCGTTACATTTATCATCAGTTTCTTTAGTTCATTTTCACCTTCCGGTGGTTTTCACCTCCCGATTTTGTTACTTTTTAGATTTAATTAATTTTTGTTCGCGTGTTTGGTGTCATTGGCCTTGGTGTTGCCACGCCAGCGATTAATCCCGATCACTCGCTCACTCACTCATTTGCAAAAACTAGTAGGTAGCGAGCTCCTACAAGTAGCCTGGAAATCACTGCATGTGGTAATCAATTCTGATATTTCAAACTGAAAAAATCTCGAATTTTATACGAAAAGGTTAAGGCAGACTTGACGATGACGATATTTTAATGATATGGAGGAAGCCTTTAATATGATTTCTTTCCATTTCCTCGGAAACTTTGCAAAAGGCCCTGAGGCTGTATGATCTAAAAATTAAAAATCACGGAGCTAGTTTTTGTTTGAATCAGTCCTAAAATAGTTGTTGTGCATCGATTATTCGGAAGAATCATTTGGATTTTTCATAATCATTGTTGGGATTGCAAAATTGGGGATTTATTAATAATATAAACTATAGTAAAATTTTTAACATAAATGAAAAAACAAGTTAGGAATTAATTTCAAAATAGGCTCCAGGTAAATCCCACAAAAGGCTACGTGACTGCTTGCACGAAAGCACCCAAACAGGTCTCAACGTGTTTTTACTAGAACACATGATCTTTTTTTTTATCTAACCAATGAGGTTGTCGTGCGCAACCCCTTAATTTATGTGGTGCGCACCTTTTTCCGATTGCACTTATTTCTTACGCGCGTGTTCGTTTATTTCAGGATGACTGCCTATCCACTCGGATGGCCCTTTAATTTTATACGCGTATTTTCCCTCGGCTCACTTGAAGCCCACTTTGGATTTCCTACTTTCAATGTAATTTACCCTCAGCTTACAAGAGAGGCCTATTGCAAGGTAGCATAAAAACGACACACTCCCTCTTATGAAGTTTATTTCATTTCACTCCAATTAGTACATAAATTCAAAGAAATAAGCTGATGTACGATTACAAATTTTGTTAAAAAAAAAAAATCAAATTATTCATTTAAAGAAAATGTTTACAAATATTTAAGTCTCAAAAATCATTTATACAGAGGTTTTTTTTTATTTGCGTGTAACTTTAATTAAAAAACGGCACTAAATTCAAATTTCGTAATCTAAGAAGAGGTTGGAAAAATGGTTTACTTACAAAAATTTTGGAAAGTTACTCTCGACAGTTCTGCGCGAGTTCCGCAGATTTGTTTCCAGGAAAAAAAAAAGTCCGTCAAATAAATTAGATTTCTTCACATAATAACTGAATGGTCATGCACTAACTTCTCGGGTTTCCACGGGAACCAACTTCAACGCAAGATATTGACTCTTCCCTGAGGAAACCTAATATGTCACAAACTTACAGTTTAACATTTAATTTGAACAAAATTAAGTTAATTGAAATTTCACAAAATTCTTTGTCTGTCGGCTAACATTAATTAAGATCTTCCAACTAAGTTCGCACAAAACAAAAGCAATGCAAATTTTAAATACAACGTGAAAGTTTTAACTCAACTTAGGAATTTTTCAATGACGCCACAGATTTCAAAGTTATTCTTACAAGCCACTTTTAACTTTCGAGGACGAATCTACAACTGACTTAGAAATCTAAACTACACCTTAAAGTTCCAAGGACTCCGCCTTCCAATATTCTGAATGACCTATCAAAAACATTTTCATTACATAAGGTCGTCTCTACGGAAGCTTTCATCCATACATAAGGAAAGAAGGAGCTTTTCTTTTCCCTTACTGGTTGTTCCACGAATCATTGTCCTTTGATTGGACATTGACATTCCCTTCCAAAGATAAAACTACTCCTTTTCCTAAAATTCAACTTAAATAAAGTTCTTTCTTTGAAGCCACTTGGTTTCCCAAATTTATGACCAACGTCATGGTCCAATTTAACAAGTGGATTCGGAGTCTGTCCCACAAAAGTTTAACCACGAAGGGAAGAGAAAACAAACCATTTTACATCTGAACCCGGCCAGCTTGTTTTCCCTTCTCTTTGAGTCTAGGGCCGCTCCTCGAGCCTGCCATAAATCTCCACCGCGAAGCTGTCTTGAGTTATTTTCTTACCGTGAGAACACAAAAATAAAAATAAAACGAACGTTAAACAATCCGAAACATTTTTATTTATTTATTAATAACCATAACCCAAACCACCTTTTGCTTTAGAGATCTAAACAACAAAATCTTAAAACTAAAATTTCTGCTCTTATTCTCGTAAGAGATTTCGGCGGGTAAATTTGCCGTCACAACAAGGTGTAGAAATATCAGTCACGTGATGCCACACTTTCATTTCAACAAATAGTAATAGAAATATAAAATTAAATCATTGAATATTGTCAAACAGGTAACATAAACTAATTAAATAATATAAAACAATTAAGAATTTGTGAAACTCTTAATATAAAAATGTACTTAAAATTATTTGTAAGTTAAAGGATCAAACGAAAGAAAGACGTGAGATTGTGTTTTCCCAAAGGCGAGGTGAAATATCCGAATTCTCGAGGCAAGAAGGGAAAAGAGAGCGCAGCGCAGATCGAGAGTCAGTGAGAGATGGGAGAGTCAGTCAGAGGGTCACGCAGAGGGACAAGTTAGTTGAGAGCAGTCCATCGGAAGATCTTATTTTCCCCCTGGTTATTTTTATTGAGGCCTCTTAGTAAGATGAACCTAGGCCATTAAATTCATCCAATTAACCTCCAGGGTAATCCTTGAAGAACAACAATAGAGTTCTACCTGGGCCTATTCAGGCCCTAGCCCTTATTCACGTTTCCTTAGACCTATTTCATTTCCGAACATGGCCTATTTCTCTTTATTAATTGTATAACGTAACATAGGGTTAAAATCAGTGATGTAGGACTCGAGACTGGTCTCGGTCTCAGTCTCGTGCATGGTGGTCTCGACTATATCACTGTGATGTTCCTCAAGTGCAAGGAACACTTATCTTTTTTTAAGTAGAGTAGTATAGCCGCAAAAGGGGAGAGTGCAAGAATGTTGCAGGTTATTATGTAATGTTGCAAATGGGGGAGGGGGATTGTTGCAAAGTGGGGGATTGTTGCAAAGGGGGTGGGGGGGAAACTTGGAGGCGGCGTTATCCCCCAAGAGAAAGGAGGAGGAGAGGTGTTCACCTGGCAGGAGCCAAGTGCACATTAAGACTTCAGCCGAGTAGGCGTTGTTTTATAGGCTCCTAATCAGCCAGTTAGCGTAAATGGCTTGAGTTGCCAGATACCGCGATACCATTGTATACATTATTATAGACTCCTAATCAGCCAGTTGGCTGTAAATGGCTTGAGTTGTCAGATACCTCTTTTTAGCAGTATTATTGTATACATTATTATTATATACGCCTAATCAGCCAGTTGGCTGTAAATGGCTTGAGTTGCCAGATAGCGCCATGTATTCATTTAATCGAAGACTGAGTTGCCAGATACCATTGTATACACTATTATAGACTCCTAATCAGCCAGTTGGCTTAGAAGGCTTAAATATTGCCAGATACCGCAATACCGTTGTATGCATTATTATATTTGAATACCGGTAATAGAAGGCATAACAATTAAGTAAAACAACATTGCATCATTCTGTTTATTATAAATATATAGAAAATAAATATACATTTGAGGAATATGCATATAACAGTACAGGAAATATATACACACAATTATGGATATATATAAAATAAAATATACATTTCAAATAAATATACACTTCAATAGAAATATGTACATAACAGTACAGGAGAAATATCACGCAAAATATATATATATAAACACAAATCAATAGAAATATGCGTATAATCAGTACAGGAGAAATGTCAAGCAAAATATAAATACAATTCACTTTTTTTCAAAATACTAAACTCGGTCTTAATCGAGTTTACAATTACATCATTATTGCTCTGCATTACGCAGTATATGCGGCTTAATAATATTTCACCGCTTAAAGTATAGGGAAACCTGTACTCGATATGAAGGGCTTTCATATCGTTCAGTACTATTTTTGTTCCCACTTTACAACCGGTTGGTAAGTCATCTTTAAACACGTCTAGAATACAATCAAAAGCACGCACAAAGAGTTCATCGTTAGCTACATTATTAAATACAAGTTTATAAGAACGCTTTTCCAATCGAGGGTTTATTTCTACCGACTCGAGCTTTTCAATCGTGAACTCACTCAACATAGCGGCAATTGAAATAATCTTCTAAATCGTTACGACAACTTCGCGTTATATAAAGAAATAGTTCTTCAGGGTGAACGGTGTAGGTGAGCTCAGCCTTGTACCGATCAATTGCTTTGTACCAAAGTTCATGGTATTTCAAAGAGTCTAAACTTTTTAAATAAACGTCCAGCTCTAGACCATTCTCACCAGTCCTACACTCGGTAAACCCATCGAGCAGAGCGGTGTAGGCGTATTCAAGTACTGTATCAAAATAAAGCATGTCCGTAACACGCGCGTCTAATATAGGTTTCAGTTTACGGAATCCGACGATTTCAAACATTCTGTCGAGGATGAAACGGTTTCGCGTAGGAATAAGAGCGTTATTATCAGAAGCATTCTTCCACATCAACCGTATATCAATGCACGGCCGATCGTTATTTATACACAACGTACATACAACGGCGTATGAGGGTGCGTCACTAATCTGCTCTCTTCTTGTACCTACGTTAGCAGGTATTTTATAACGATCTTCACTCCACTTCTCAACTATCACAAAGATTCTATTCATCTCCTCGATACTTAAATAAACCCGTTTGTTTGTCGGTCTACATTCCGTTTCCAGTACATAGCTAATGGTACCGGAATTACGCCTGAACACGCGCAACGATTTCGTCACGGACACATCGTACGAGGCGTTGAGAATGCTGCTCAAAGGAAGTTCCATCGTATTCGAGGAGCGCACGTCCACTCGGCTCAAGCTCTGAGATAACTATGAGCCGTGTGAGGCACGCAGGTAGGCAGGAATGGTTCGACGGGCGGCTGACTCGATGATACGTGAATGGGCTTGTTCCGCGAGTCGAATTGTTGTACCGGTACAAGAATATCACTACCAGCCTACGCACCAGACAGTTTGGATAAGAACTAGGAACATTTTATGTTTTACTAAACATCTCCACACTCCGGCGCACTATTTGAGAGGAACATATGTTCATATTTTTCCTTTCTGCCCATCAAACGATACTCGTCTCTAAACTCTGTTAAAAATTCACGCAGGGCACTAGCCACAACCTCACTACGAACCTCATCATGATATACGTTAATATAGTGATAAAAATACTTAAGATTGTCCATGATCACGAGATTCACATTTCCAGTCGTAGGGTATGAGTAATCGACATGGTGTAGCATGACGTAATACCGCTTGTCACACCACCCATCAGCAAGACTCATTATCCATACCTGCTGCTTCTCTTCTGCACGCGTTGTTTCTTTTACTTCACGGTGTATGTGAGACTTTATAAAGTTTAGCTCTGCAGTATACTTCAGCACATCGTCTGTGCAACGAAAGCCTTCAACGGTCTCACCAGAACATCCGTAGAGTATTTGTACATCTTGGAACTTCGCACAATCCAATGTGTTTTTAAAAGAGGCATAGGAGGGAGGTATAGGAAGTTTTTCGGTATCCACACATCCTGGCACTTTACTGAATACCATTTCGTAAACGTTGTACAAGCAATATTAAAGGTAGCCATTTGAATACACGTCTGATCTGAATACACGTCTGATCTCTCGGGCTTACTGCGGTCGACTGACCACGCAGGGACTCCCAGATAGTAGCATGACTCACGGTCTTACAGTGGGCGGAGCTTAGAACTTTCACCTGCACACACACACACACACACACACCACACACACAAAGGAGAAAGTGAAACGCTATTTGAAACATGATTTATTTAACAAACGAGATATTCAAGTTATATATATTTACAAATACGATTTAATAAACGAGATATTCAAGTTATATATATATATATATATATATAATATAAATATATTATATATATATATTTACAAATAGATACGATTATATACAAGACGTGTGAGTTAGAAGCATCATTGGTATCCAAAGGGTACGGTATCATAGGTACCAGGTATCTGGTAACGTTTCCTATAGGTGTTACGGCACACCATCGTACCCCTAAGTTCCTTCACGCCCCCCAGCTTCTGCGCCCGAAAATTGTGGGTGCCTACAATTAGTTGGGGAGGTTGTTCATCCAAACATACTAGATCCTTCAACGACTCAAAGTTAACAACCTCCCGATTCGCATGGTTGAGCGTAATACCCTTTGCCTTCACGATATATTTCATTTCCTCCCCACCCTGACCCGTACCCCATAAGTCTTAGGTCCTGTTGAGGCAAAAGAGTCGGCGTATGCGTTGTCCCCATACTCATCCTTGATCTCATCAGTGAGCTCGCCGAGGAACTCCCCAATAGTGGGCATGTATTCACCCTCCCTCTCTGTGAATATCACGCTATCTGTATCGGCATACAATACTCTCCGTCCAAGAGAATGCAATAGACCCCAAAGTTTTATACGGGCGTAGGCTGTTGTGAAGCTGGCCACAGGTATGTTTGTAACCCTTGAGGTATCTGTGGCAAATTCAGTGTTGTTGTACTTTATTACGTAAGTATTACCTACATTTACGATCTCCATGACCTCTTTATCGGGGGCATTGGCATAATCCCAGACATCGCTATAACTTTGTGCCAAATGAATGCTCCCTCTGCCGGTATTCTGCGCAAATTTTCCCATAGACTGTTTAGACACAACTTTGCACTAAAGCGCTTGCCAGGATTCTTTACAATTTGGACACGATCAAGTTGTATACCTTCGCGGTCGCTGTAACGTTGAATATAGGCAGACTTTTCATCTTCGGTATCAACTCCTCGCGGATACCCTGATGCCTCAACCTTATCCTTCAAAAAGGTGTTTATATATGGTGTGAAAAGGTTGGGTAGCTTCTGAAACCTCCACACCTCATGTATCTTCAGTATTCTATAACCATGGCGCACGGCTAGGGCCAACTCAGGACTTGTATATACGCCTCTGATCTTACGCTGGTGGGGTATATGGTTACATTCGCCGTTATCCTCTTCCGCGCACTTCACGCACAGGGGAAACATGAGCTTGTCGTCGATAACGACAGGTAAGATCGGCATCCATAAATTGCGTGGGGGGAGTACGTCTACGAAAGAGATCCCAAAGTAACGATCATTCAAATTTTTTGAAAATTCATTGATGGATGGTAGGCTAGGTCCCACCAGTTTCTCAGGAGCGCCACGGGGTACGATGGCTCTTCATCACGTATGGGTATAAAGAACAGAAATCGTAGTAATGGAGCTTCACGCCCTCCGTAGGTGGGTAGTATAGTCTGAAAGGATTTGTACGTCCTCCAAACAAGCTATCACCACATTTGAGAGGATCCAGCACCATTGAACGCTTGATCGTTTTTATTTCCTCACGGTACACCTCGTCTGTCTCCATCCGTGCATCATATTCATGCTCCCACAAGACTTTGTGAGTGAACTGTGATCCTATAAGTTGATCGCGGGTGCGGGTCGATGCAAGACAGTCGGCGGGAGACCTACCGTGGATATCTCCGGTGACTCCGCACTCAGGACGGGGGCATCCATGCCACCAGCAACCGTTAAAGGAGTACACAGTCTTCACACCAGTGACACGGTTTTCACTTAACCCATCAACCCAAAAAACACGTCCATTAATCTTAATGGGTACTTCACCCGTGTTGCGGGCGTGCTTTATGTATACACCTGTCTGTTGCTGTAGGTGTATGAGCCAGTAAATAGCCTTGTGCCCGTAACTGCGGGGATTGTTTCGGTGAATAATGGCTAAGGTGTCTTTCGGCATGAAGTTATTCTTGAACACCGTAAAACATAATGATGCGATGGTGGTTGCGACTTGCAGTGGATCGCATTTGAAACGGGCTATGTACATCCTTCTAAAGGCCTGGAAACATACTCTAAGCACGCGCACATCATTCACGCAATAACGCTCACATTCATCAGCTATATTATAAGGGTTACTTTCATTAAAACTGTCGTAGTATCGATCAGTCTTCACGTTCATCCATACAGTCAAAATAATGTTTGGGGGGTGGTGGGCCTACGTAGTTTAAAGTCTCGCTGGTGAGGAAAGTGTATGGGAAGTATCCTTTGGAAACTTCAGCTGCTACTCCCATCACCTTGGGTAGCTTTGCTAATTTACAAGGTGTGAATAATAAAGTATCTTTAAATTGTACATTGCCTCTTATCTGCATCTGTATTAATTTGTTGCCTCTTTTCAATGGATCACCTGTAAATATCTCAGAGGATTCGTGTTCAAGCAACTCCTTATAAAGGAACTGCGTGTCAAACTTTGCCCCGTTATGGGCGAGAATATACACAGTCATTTTTTTAACTTGTCGGCTAACTTGACAATATAGGACACAAATAGTTTCACAGGACTATCGCTGACATTCGTTTTAAAAACGTTTGTCCGTTTACCACATTTGGGGCACTCGTCACATTCGATATCCATACACTCATCACAGATAGTCTGGCTCACAAGTAAATGTGGAATTACCTCTTTGGTTTCAGCGTTCGTATATGTTTCTATATCGTAGTATACAGTTATACAAGGGTTATTTTTAGGCTTAGCATCTTTCATATAACATACATGCTTTACTCCATCCGCCTTATATTCCTCCTGGCATGTAGGACAGTGAATTACGTCACACTTGTGCTTAAATTTTCCCCAATTATCCATTGTGTGAAACATACCACATTCACAGATTCTCATTTTCCTGCACGTGCCAATTGATTTATGGAAATCAAAACAGCTATTATTGAAAAATGTGCGTCTACACATATCACAGTCTCTCTTCTCAGCTTCAACTACACGGCTTTCACATTTGGTGCTTTTACACTGCTCACATACCATGTGACATTCTTTACAATGTCTCACTATATCATCCGCAAACTCGAGGCACCCCTTACACAAATCATGATGTCTCCCATATTTTCGACTTTTGTCATAACTCGCGTAAAGCCACCTTATATTACGGATGGGGAGATACGTTGTGCTGACAATCCTAAAATAAGTAGGGGCCTTGTACGATCTCTCACACAGCTTTTAAAAACATACACAGTCCTACGACGATCATCCAACCCAAACACAACTATGCGGACATTCATTTCCTGTTCTACCCTTCTCAGCTCTTCAGGACCCATATTACAGTCAAATTCAAGTTCACAGTCTACAGCTAGTTTACGGGCATGCTCCACGACTGTAGGCAACCAAATTTTTTGAGTTCGTGTATTTTGTACAGTAAACATACGTGCTAAGAGTACTGCTATAAAGCCGCAACCACGATCGACGTTTATATGCCGTCTATAAATAGCTTGAGAATTGAAGTTAAGAGTATACGGTATGGCACTATGACCCGCAACACGGTATACATGGTCAATATTTACCGTGAAGTTGTCCATATTGAAGGCTATACTACTTTGGGCGGCTTGCATTATACGTCCTAATATATATTCTACATCTTCAGCCGCCAAACGTCTAAATGGCACTATCACCCAATAATCGTCTACATCACCGTCATCTGACCCGAATCCAAAGGACAGACTCGTCCTGACTTCACGCTCGTCGCGATTCTGAAGAGCAAACTCTATAATACGCTCTACAACCCGGCGTAGTCCGCGCTCAATTCCACTGCTATACATGACTCTAGGGTCGACCCTGACTCTATACCGATTTCTAGTCAAGGCTGGGGTGGGGGCTGCGGATCGCACCAATTCCAGCGTTATACCATCCTCAACAGAACGGGGGGCGGCGGATGAATTAGTGGATATATTAGCGAAGGTGCTGCTGATGGGGGCCCTGTTGCGTAGGAGGTTGATGGTTGGGGCTCTATTATTGTAGACTTAACAGAACGGGGGGCGGCGGATGAATAAGGGGATATATTAACCGAAGGTGCTGCTGATGGGGCCCTGTTGCGTAGGAGGTTGATGGTTGAGGCTCTATTATTGTAGACTTAACAGAACGGGGGCGGCGGATGAATAAGGGGATATATTAGGTGCTGCTGGGGGTGTTGTTGCGTAAGAGGTTGAGGGTTGGGGATCTATTACCGCTGCAACAGACGCGTATTTCGGTCGCTTTATACCTGACGTGGGTATCTCATACCTCCGCTTTGGACGTGTTACCGGTATCGCTGGTGAGGGTTCAGGGGAGAGATCACAACTACACTGTCGTCGAGGTCATCCGTAATGATGGGCTGCTCTACCTCATCGTCATTCACGGTTCTGTGGGAGAAGAAATATAAGGATCAGCACTCAAAATTTGTAATATTTTGTAAATGACTCACTTAGGAGTGTGACGTGTTAGAAATGGACTCTGTAGAAAAATTCAGATTCACGAGCCCATCCACATGTATTATATCTGGACCTACAGGATGTGGTAAAACTGTGTTTATGCTTAAAATCATTAAAGAAAAGGGGGAGATGTTCTCGAAATTTGTGCATAAAGTTATATGGTGCTATTCGACGTATCAATCAGTGTTCAACGAGTACCAAGATGATATTTTGTTCCACAAAGGCGTATATGACGTTAATTCGTTAAAGGGAAATGAACATACAATCATTGTAATTGACGATCTCATGTTGGAGATGGATAAAACGTTTGCCGAGACATTTACAGTATTCTCCCACCATCTTAACATAAGCGTGTTCTTCATCAATCAGAATCTATTTTTCAAAAATAGATACATGCGCGATGTGTCGTTAAATACGCAATATCTAGTCTTATTCGCGCAACGTAGAGATGTATCACAAATTGGGGTATTAGCCAATCAAATGTTCCCGAATCAGCGTAAGGAGTTTTTGGAAGTTTATAAAGAAGCTACAAGCACGCGTTACGGATATTTGCTTTGCGACCTTCATCCGCGAAACACGTTTAGAGTGCTTCTGCGAACGAATATATTTCCAAACGAGCCTGAAACGGTGTATATTCCAGAATGACAAAGAGACTAAAGAAATACCGTGAATTAATAAAATCTATCATCGACTGCCTCGGGCAATGCAGCAGATGTTTATTAAAAATATCGATGCCGACTTTTTAAAATGCATCTGTGAAATCTGTCTTAACGTTATAAATTGCAATGTATCAATGAAAACCCATCAGAAGGCTCGCCTACGCCGCTACAAGAACATAATACGTGCACTCGCTCGTAAAAGCCAAACTGTAGCGAAGAAAAAACGAATTATTGTACAAACAGGAGGGTCATTTCTCCCCATCTTATTTTCAGTTTTGGGTCCTTTACTGACTAGATTAATATAATGAAGAAAGTGGTAGTGATTCCCCACGAGGTGTACGCCTCACTGCAAAGGAATCCAGACACGTATCTAGATCCCCGTAAAAGCAGACTTAAAAGAATGGAAAGCGAATTGTTAGCCCTATTAAACAGTGAAAAAACACCTGATGAGAAAAGAATCTTATACCAAGAAGCTCTGCAGAAATTTCTTCACGAGTACGAAAATTATAAGAGCCCTACAGAGATTCCTGTGGTTATTAGGCACAGCACGGGGGACGATGGCGACATAGGATCTGTACCCGACGACACAGCTGACCAACCAAAAAGATTAGCCACACAACATATCGAACATGTATTAAAAAACCCTCCCACTTACATTGAGGAGTAAAGGCTTAAGTCTTTATAATCTATTGAATGAGGATCCCGCCATACAATGGACCGATACAGGGGAGATCATTGTGGAAGGATCAAAGGTACAGGGATCGAATATCGTAGACATTGTCCATGATCTGGTGAGAAAGTGGGATAGGCCATCACCATCAGGATGGAAGCATATTAAAGCAAGACTACAACAAATAAATGTCCCTAAAACGTTGATAGGAAATCTGAACAGGTTAAAAGACTTGGAACATGCAACGCCTGTGACACAATTGAAGGCGCCGTCACCCCCGGCGGTAACACCTTTGAAGAGGAGCAAGAAGAGGTTAAACCAACCCTACCCACGTGCCTCTAAAATACGCAAATGGCTAACGTATTAACTAAACGCTATTATGACATTTCTACCCCATCCTCTTACGGCGGCGTAGATAGACTGTACAGAAGTGTTTACGGAGTAGGAAAAAAAGATGTTGAAAGATTTTTGAGGGAGCAGGACGCTTATACGCTTCATAAGCCTGTGAGAAAAAGGTTTAAAACAGCCAAGACAACGGCTTCCTCGATTGATTCTATTTGGCAAGCAGATTTAACAGACATGCAAAGATATTCTGTGTATAACGATGGTTACCGCTACATTCTATTCATAATAGACGTATTCTCTAGATATCTGTGGCTAGTTCCTCTGAAAAATAAATCACCTGAAACAGTTGCTAAAGCCACCAAAACGCTAATGTTAAAAGAAAACAGGGTTCCTGGCTATTTTTGTACGGATATGGGGAAGGAGTTTATAGGCCGTGCTTTTCAGAATATGTTGACAGAGTTTAATATCAGCTATTACACAACCAATTCTATACATAAGGCTTCTTTAGCTGAAAGAGTTCAGCGCACCATAAAGGAACGCATGCACCGTTATTTTACACATAAAAACACACAGATTTCTAGACATTCTGGAATCATTGGCATCATCCTACAACCGCTCACACCATCGCACGATTGGGGCAACACCTAACGAAGTTTTAGAAAGAGGTACGCTCCCGAGAAGAGATGGATCACCACCACCACCACCACCACCACACTGCGCGCTTCAAAATCAATGATTATGTAAGGCTGTCGCGTTCGGGGAATAAATTCGCAAAGGGTTTTGAGCAAGGATGGACACGCGAGATTTTTAAAGTTAGGGCTGTGAGACTAAAGGTGAGATAATGATGTATTACATTGAAGATTTGAATGGGGAAGAAATCTCAGGAGGCTTTTACCGCGAGGAATTGCAGAAAGTTGCGTTTAATTTAGAAAAAAATGTGTTTAAAATTGAGAAAATTTTAGGAAGCAAAGGTTCAGGAAGGAGAAAAATGTACCTGGTGAAATGGCTAGGGTACCCAGAAAGCTTCAACACCTATATAAAAGCTGATGCAATAATGAAGCTTAAATAGTATGCAACATGGCTCCTAACCATTTCTACGTCACACTCCCGTCCTCCTCGTCCCTCTGTACACCCTAACAACACGCTAGCCAACTTTGTAACAGAACTCCATGGGCACATTGAATTGGGTCGTGATTCGTATGAGGTGGGGATATGCGAAATTCAGCTGGACACCGTCTTTTTAAATATTGAACATAAAGAAACCGTTTTTTACGATTCTTAGAGACATTGACGAGTGTGAAAAAGCTGGGGTAGCTATGGATGAAACTATGCGCATCGCTCGGACTAAGATTGCACGGTATTACAGTACAGAAGTAAGACTAGGGCCGGGTCAATATGGTTCGGCCGAGGATGTTGTGAGAGGCTTAAACGTAAGTTTAAGAAACTCAAACCTTACGAATGATTTAGTATATGAAATCGTAAACAACCCTGCACATACACTAATCCTAAAATCAAAGACTAACAGACGTCTTAAAGAACATAGAAAGTTCAAAATTCTAACCAACGGCCGATATAGCGCAGCCTTCCAAAGAGACACATTTCACGAGACACAGTATAACTTGTCCAGATTAATGTATCAATTGAAGATGGAGAAATTGGCTGAAAGGTCCCCAGACATGTGCTATATTTACAGTAATATAGTGGAGCACCAGTTTGTTGGGGATACCCAGGCACGCCTGCTGCGCATTGCTCACATCCCCAACCATAGAGGAAGGAGTTTGAGTATTACATATGACAGACCCCATTATGTGAATGTCGCAACTAATTTAATAACCAATATCACAATATATATAAGAACGATTGAGGGCGAAAACTTCCCATTCGGTAACGGGAGCTTAACAGTGAAGCTACACTTTCGACGCACTGAGTTATAATGGATAGAAAGCCTTTCACCGTCTATCGAGGGATGCGATACCAGCGCGGTAGTGGACTTGGATCCATTTTTTCATCCATACTACGTACGGCTGTTCCTTTGCTGAAGAGGGGTGCCAGATACCTTGGAAGGAAAGCGCTACAATCAGGCCTTAACACTGCAGAAGACATATTGGCCGGGGCTAAACCTAAAGAAGCTCTAAAAAAACATTTAAAGCGTACACGGAACGAAATCATCAAAGATGCAAAGAGAAAAATGCGTGGTGGCGGGAAGAAGAAGAGGGCTCCCCGGAAGAAGAAGGGGTCACGTGGTATTAAACGTAAAAGGCTATCAAAAAAGAAATGCTGTAAGCGAATGAAACCTATGGTTGACCACTTTTTTGACTGATATAAGCTAAGGATATTGATCTCATGAATCATAGTTTGTTTACCACTTGTCGAGAGAGGAGTCACTATTTCGCCATGGCACGCTTCATCCACCCATGTAGTTCACAATGCTGTAAATCGGAGCTGTCCTTTTTTGAGCTCCCGCCAACCCAAGTTTCTATTGAGCACAGTGACTTTATTACAATTAACCCTTTAAACACAATTAGTTCCCCGAGTGCACCTATAGAATTCGTGATACCCAGCTCAGGTCCTTACTTTTTTGATCCAAGCTGTGTGCACATGTACGCTAAGCTACGTATAGCCCATTCTGATGGAACGGTCTGCGATGACAAATATGCTGTATACCCTGAAACAAACTTTCTGCACGCCATATTCAACCAGTGTGACGTATATTTAAATCAGACCAACATATCGGCAGGCACGGGGTACTATCATCTACGAGCCTATTTGGAAAATGTCCTCAACTTTTCCAAAGAAGCGAAGGCTACCTTTTTAAGTGCGGAGGGATATTATCAAACTAAAGATGAAAATAGTATAAAGGACAAATTTAAAAATTCTAAAAAGAAAATATACGAGTGTTTTGGACGGTTGCACACAGATTTCACTTTCCAGGAGAAGTTGCTTGTGAACGGGGTGGATATGAAAATAAAGCTCACCCGCACGAGTCCTGAGATCTGCTTAAATCTGGATGTGAATCAAGAAGAGGGTGCAAAGTCCGTTGTGGTTCACATTATGGACACATACCTCCGCGTACGGCGAGTGAAATTAAGTTCACCAAAACAACTAGAAATTGAGAAAAATTTACTAAACGCTACAGTGAAATATCCTATTAACAGAGTGCAGATCAAACTATATACGGTTCCTGCAGGGTTGGCATCGAAGCAGATAGAAAACATTGCCCTGGGAAATCTTCCTAAAAGGATATTAATCGGCATGCAGGACCACGCTTCGGTGAATGGAAAATATAAAAAGAGTGCCTTTAAATTCGAGAATTTCGGACTTAAAAATATAACTCTATACGTTAATGGCACTGCTTTGGGTGGAACAATGGGTACGGACTATTCATCAGACGCTGTGTTACCGCTTTGTGCCAGAGCCTATAGTAATCTGACCCATATTGCAGGTGATTGTGATGAGCTTGGTAATGGGGTAACGCAGGAAGAATTCATTGATCAATTTAACCTTTACCCGTTTGACATTACACCTGACTTATCTGCTAGCGTAAATACCCATTTAACACCACAGCAGAGCGGAAACATCTCAGTGCGGCTGGAATTCGCCAAGCCTATAGACGCTCCTATTAGTGTACTAGTATATCTCGAATCGCAAGCCCTAATAGAAGTAGATAGATTTAGAAGCGTTATCACTGACTTTTAAAATGGATGCTAATACACTTCAGAAAGTAATGGAGCGAGTCACACGTTCCAAATTTATCGGCGTGTTTGCGAAGAATGAAACATTGAGTTTGCCAAGTACGCGAGAATGCGGTAGTCTTATTGTGAACACAGACATCATCGGTAATGAAGGGATTCACTGGATCGCTGTCTATTTTAAAAATAGACAGCGCCTGTACTATTTTGATTCACTCGGTACTCAACCCTGGAGTGATCCTATTATTGTAAAATTTCTCGCTCAGTTACATATTCCCGAAGTTGTGTGGACCCCATTTCGCATGCAAGGATATTTTACTAATGTTTGCGGAATGTACTGCGTCTCATTTCTCATGCATATGTCAAATGATAAAGAATTTATAAATTTTTTAAATTTATTTGACCCGTGTCACACTCGCCGAAACGATGAAATGGTATGCAGACAGATAAAAAACCGTTTTCCAATTGTACGTACTCGTTGTATATTATAATGTTTTTGTTCGTATATTTGTAACGATATATTCTGTAGCTGTTTATTGTACTGATTTCTTTCATTTAATAAATTTATGAAAATATATTGTGTCTTCTTATCCCAAAAAGATCGAAAAACACTTACATTATTTCGGTGTGACATTGTTGACTGATCAGTATATCCTCCCTATTCCGAGATTCTTCAAAAGATTGTATAACACGTGTCAAATCCTCATCGGACCTTAAAGGAATAATGCTTTTAAAACATATACAGAGTATACAGACAGATCCCCATTATGTGAAGATATCTTTGGTTCGAGGAATGAATGCCATAAAATTTCGATTTTAGCATAATGGGGTAACAAATAACATTGATTGACATTTTTGGCGATTATCTATTTGACGAGATACTACACCCCATCCATATATAAATTCTAATTATAGACACTTACATTTCTATGGTAGTCCCTTGCGTCGGATTGTAAGGAGCGTCACTGCACATGTCTTCTACGGTTTGCGTTGTAAATAATTCATCACGGTCAACCGCATTAAAAAGGCTAATTGTCGTTAATGCTGCAGTATCACTCTCTTCATACAAGTCTGGGGAGACGTACAGGTCCATGGTGGAGGG
>JAJOZX010000216.1:0-37500 GCA_023014485.1 Bathynomus jamesi | reverse complement strand
ACCTCTGGTCCTTCTCTTTCAGGCCCTTTGGTAAAACCCCTTAGTGGCCTCTTAGGTTAGGAAAACGAAAATAACTTGGGGGAGAACTCCTCTCTCTCTCTCTCCTTCAGATGTCTCTCTCTCTCCTACAGGCGTCTCTCTCTCTCTCTCTCTCCTACAGGCGTCTCTCTCTCCTACAGGCGTCTCTCTCTCTCTCTCCTACAGGCGTCTCTCTCTCTCTCCTTCAGGCGTCTCTCTCTCTCTCCTTCAGGTGTGCCCCTCCCCCCTTGGCTCAGTCAACTGGCTGATTCTGGCTGATTAGGAGCCTATAAAACAACGCCTACTCGGCTGAAGTCTTGATGTGCACTTGGCTCCTGCCAGGTGAACACCTCTCCTCCTTTCTCTCTGGCCCTTTGGGGGGAATAGCTTGGGGGAGGCCTCCAAGTTGCATGCCCCTTGCAACCTAGGTTGGTGCATGACCCTTGCAACCTAGGTTGGCAACAAAGGCCAGTACTCTTTTTTTTTCTTTTTTTTTGCAACCCCTACCCCCTTTGCAACAACCACCACCCCCCTTTGCAACAACCCCACCCCCTTTTGCACATTACATAATAACCTGCAACATTCTTGCGCTCTCCCCTTTTGCGGCTATACTACTAAGTAGGCAGTTAACTGCTGAAAAAAGTCAGAAACTATGAATTTGTGAATAAATTATGAGCAAATTTTGCAATTGTCACTTGATAACATCTTTAGAATCATTATTCCTGAATGTGAAATACAGAGCTTAGGAATTTGGCATTACACAATATTGAGTGCATGCAAAAATTGCATATGGTCTCGGTCTTGGGTGCTTAGGTCTCGGTCTCGGCCATGGTGGTTTCGACTAAATCACTTATTAAAATATTCAAACGTTGTTGCGTTTCGTAAAAAACAGTTGAAGGTATATTTTAAATTGTTACGGTAACTAGTGTCACTTAGCTGAGGTTTGAGTAAGTAATCATACGACGGAAAACATTAAGATGTAATTGTCACGCTACCACCTAATGAACCGCGTTACCACATCAACGGTAACATCCTTTCAGAGTGAGTAAAACATCTTCGTATCCGTGCTACCAGACGCGCATTAATTTAGTCGTCACACACACACACACACACACACACACACACACACACACACACTCCACCCATGAACGGGGCAATTAATGATCGATCATCAACATTCGGGGTGACCGAGGGAAGGGATGTCACTCCGGGAGAAACCCCACACTCAATATCATTTCAGATTTAGACTTAGATTGAACACTAATTAAATTGGTCATTAAACACATTTCTTTTGAGTCGTTTAGGTGATCTTCAAGGATCCGATATATACTTTCATCGCATTTTCTTATTGCGAAAGTATCAGAATCACTGTTTATGTTTCACCATTCTTCAGTAAAGGTTTTGCGAATGAACGTTTGTTTCAGATTCGTCTTTATTTCGCTCAGTTTCTCTTCCAATTGTTAGTTTCTTCTCATTTTTTGATTTACTTTTAAATATCTACTTTCTTTAGCAGAAAAGGATTCTCATTTTCCTTTCGACTTCGATTTTTTTTCTGTCCTTTTCGTTGTGGATCCTAATAATATTGGCTCTAATTCCCTTTCTATTAATTATCGATAGACACTCTTCTGACGTTTTATCCTCGAGTAAAAATTTCCAGTTAATTTCTTATTAAAAGTTTCGCATTTACGAGTTGTCAATCGAGTGTCTATGAATTCAGATTTAATCCTCCGAATGTTGCTTCCTTACTTTATTCTTTCGAGCGAGTTCTATATCCCTTCTCGCTTCTCGCGTAATTTCTTTTGAACTTCCCTTAGGTTATGGTCAGCAATTTCTGTTTGGCTAACATCCGAATTAATAATAATGCTATTCTTTATGCGCTCAACGGAAGAACTCGCAATTTTACTTCGCACGCAAATTTCTTGTTCGTGCGCCCGAGAAAGATGAACGTCACATCGTGATTTGAGATGTAAACATCAAAAGCTCGTATCGGAGAAAGATGAACTCTACACCCGCGTTTTGAGCTGGCGAACATTAAAAGCTCTTATAGAAAACTTAATCCAGAGTGAATGATTGTGGGTCATGACCCGAGATAAGTTTACTTAACTCGTGATTCATTTACGTTGTAACCCAATTGCGCGAATCAAATATCTTAAATAGGCTTTCTCCACCCTTGAAATGATCTGATTGAGCTTTAATAGAATTAGGCGGTAGTGTATAACTATAAAATCCCACTCATTATTTTCGAGAATATAAAACTGAGAACCATCTAAAATCGCTGTTCTGTTTTGCCTTGAATTTGACAAACTTCCGTAAATATTGTGCTGTTGAAATCTGACGAATTTCTGTGACGCGTTTTTTTTTTTTTTTTTTTAAGAAACCCAAGTTCATATACCCAATAATAAATCTACTTATAATATAATATATACTTATAATATACGCTCGTTTGCCTAATTACGATCGCTTTACTGTTACTTATTATAATTAACTAAATTAAAGCTGTACAAATTATTTTTATTTGTTAACTCCTTCATTTAGATTTTGCGTAAATGATTGCAAAACTTTCAATGGATTTATTTGTGATTTTATCCGTGAATTATGAAACATTACAAAAATAAAAGTGAATTATTAAAGGAAGAATTTTTATTTGCTATTTTTATTTGACATCTTTTATAAATAAGAGTATAAACGAAGATTGCAAAACGGTAACATATTCAACAAGTTTGAACAAGTGTGAATAATAAGAAGCTGCTTAAACGGCAGAAAATCAACGCCAGATTTGTTCTGTTGCGAATTATAGGTAGGTCTATCACCAAAAATAGTTCTCGGGGTATCTGGGGTCCCCCTTGGCGCGCGACATTTCTTTATATGTATCAGTATAGCAACCCAGCTTGACTTCAGTCTTCATTTGATGGCACTACCATAAAACTATTTTAAGTATAGAGTGTATATATATATATATATATATATATATATATATATATATATATATATTTTTTTTAAGTTCGGGAAGAACCGATTCGCCTCTATTTAAAAGGGCATATCTCGGCGAAAAAACAAAGAAAAAGTGAGAGGAAAGACAGAGGAAAAAGAAAGGGTGGAGGGGACAGTCGAAGTGGAAAAAGACAAAGGATGACAAGGACTGCAAGGTCGAGCCCCATCATCCTTGGGTGCTAGGGCCGGGAGGGCGCACGTGAAACTTCCTGGAACAAGCACGTACAAAGAGCACGAGCTTAGAACCCCTTTGCGGGTATATATATGGGATTGAACTCAGAATGGTCCCCTGAGGTTCTTTCATGATACACACAGACTGTGCATAGAACAAGGAACTCTTCTGGGAAAATTAAATCCACTATAGTCTGAATAAGTAATGGTAAATGACAAACACTATAGTTTTTCCTTTTTCATGATGTCAACCCGACGTGGGCAACGGGTCACTCGCAAAGAGGCCCCAAAAATATAGCTTTCCTCACCAGCTATCTGTAAAGCAGATAGGATACAGCTTTGGGACAGAATCTAGGGGTACATCCTGTCCCAAAGCTGGATCCTATCTGCTTTACAGATAGCTGGTGAGGGAAGCTATATTTTTGGGGCCTCTTGGCAAGTGACCTGTTGCCCACGTCGGGCTAACATCTTGAAAAAGAAAAAACTATAGTGTTTGTCATTTACCATTACTTATTCGGACAATAGTGGATTTAATGTTCCCAGAAGAGTTCCTTGTTCCATGCACGGTCTGTGTGTATATATGTGTATATATATATATATATATATATATTATCAGTTTATGTGTCAACGTGAATAGCATCAACGGAAAGATGCAAGCAGAGTTGCTCCATTTCCTTATGAATCATGCATGCAATGTCATGAGTCATAAATTGTGAATGTTCCTCTCGATTCGTCGATGTCCGTCAAACAGAAGATCAAAACATGCAATTACATGTTTGGGACTCTCTTCCTAAATAGGACAAATCACAATATATTGCTTCTTCCGCACTGCCAACGAGATACGTACACACACACACACACACACACACACACACACACAGCAAAATCAGGAGTTTGGGATAGGACGAAATGGGGCATTCAAAAGTTTATTGTAGAATAGACCGACGTTTCAAGTCAATTGGACCCATCCTCAAGGTATCAGAGTTGAAATGAATAGGAACACAAACTTAGCAGTTAAAAAAAAGTTGAATAATTAAAACATTATAACAAATAAAAGGCTTAAAAACTTATCAAAACAGAAATTAGGCACTATATATACTATATATATATATATATATATATAATATATTATATATATATATACACACACCGGTACATATATATGTACAAAATTGTACATGCGGGAATCTCGTCAGCTCTCTCTCTCTCTCTCTCTCTCTCTCTCTCTCTCTCTATATATATATATATACATATATACACACACACTCCGCTGTATATACTTGTCAGTGATGCATCAGGTTGCATGCATGCAACCACCTTGTAGAAATGTATTTTTAAAACAGTTTTTGCATTTAAATAACAATTTCACTTTAATACAATATGTATGTATATATAAACGAGAGAGAGAGAGAGAGAGAGAGAGAGAGAGTTACAAGGAGTTACAAGGAAAAGAAGTACCTCAAAAGGCCTTGCGGCCCATACCGAGGAGGTACCAATGGGAACGGGTGCCAGGGAAAATTTTCTACACGCTCAAATAGTGTGCAAGATTTGGTCTAACCTTTTCTTGAACTGATCCACCGAGGAACTGTTCCTGTTATTAAAAGTTATTTTTCTTTCAACTCTCCTAGCAGTAGTAGAAAACTGGATAGAAAAGTAGAAGGCTCTCTCCCCACCCTCCGCTCCCTCCCTGCCAGAGGCAGGTACGGAAAAAGGTTGAAGAAAATACCTTGACCCTGGAAAAGTAGCCAAGGAAATCTTACAGGAAAGTGGAGAATATATAAATAGCTCTATATTTAGCTTGCTCACAGAGACACCGAGCAAGCGAACTCCTGCAGAGTTTTCTGAGGTTTTAATCTTAAACTATGAGTGTGTTCAGTACTTTGTTTAGCCTATTTTTAAACACATTTACACTTTGACTGGAAACAACCTCTGAGGGAAGTTGGTTCCAGATATTAACTATTTTATAGGAAAAGAAATTTCCGCAGACTGAGGTCCTAAATGTCTTTACACACTCAAATAGTGTACAAGATTTCGTCTATCCTTTTCTTGAACTGATCCACAGAGGAACTGTTCACAACTTCCGAAGGTAACCTGTTCCATGTGTCACAGATCTTATACGTAAAGTAATTCCCCCACACACTAGTCCTAAACCGTTTCAAATCCAACTTCCAACCATTGTTGCGAGTTGGGTTATCATTTAAACTAAACATACTTCTAAAATCGACATCGTTGAACCCGCGTAAGAGCTTGAAAACCTCGATCAGTTGACCACGCAGCCTCCGAGTTTCAAGCGAAAACAAGTTCAGGGCGCGTAACCGTCGATTGTAGCCCATATGCCTAACGGAAGGGATTAACTTTGTGGCCCTCGCCTGCACTCGCTCCAGCCTCTCAATATCTTTCCTGAGGGTGGGCGACCAGAACTGCACAGCATACTCCAGGTGCGGCCGAACAAGGGAATTGTACAGTGAGAGCACAATCTCCTTGTTCCGAAACCGAAATTGCCTCCTGATATAACCCAATAGTTTCTGGGCTTTCTTTTCCACCTCTACGCACTGTTTCGTAAACTTAAGGTCGCTGCTAATTAGCACACCCAAGTCCTTTTCTAAATCAGTCACCTCGATATTACTACCCAACATCGAGTAGTCCGACTTGGGATTGGCGTAGCCAATGTGCATCACTGCATTTACCCAAGTTAAACGGCATTTGCCATTTTTCGGACCACTCTCCTATCCTACCTAGGTCTGCACGCAGTTCCTCGATCGCTTCGGGCGTCCCAACATTGGCCCCAAGCTTGGTGTAATCAGCGAATTTGGCGATCCGACTGACGATGCCACCGTCGATATCATTTATGTAAATGATAAACAACAGCGGCCCCAAAACGGAACCCTGAGGAACCCCACTAGTGAGAGAGAGAGAGAGAGAGAGAGAGAGAGAGAGAGAGAGAGAGAGAGAGAGAGAGAGAGAGGCCATTTAATAATTTTGCAATTTTACAATCAAGCAAACACTATACAGCATGATAAACGATACCATTTACTGTAATATTCCTCTACTAATGGATCACCACTATTCAATATTCATTCATACTATGTAATGCAATCTAATATTATACGTCACTCTATTGGACGTAATATACACGTATATACGCGTATATTCACGCGTCTGTACATGACGTAGGATTATTCGCTTCGTGCAAAAAATGCGTTCTTAAATGTCCGTGCCCACGTAACGCATAGTCCACTATATAGTTATATATAATACTTGTAAGGTGCTAATTCTTTATTTAATAATGGGTTTGATATTTTTTTATTAAAACACACTCTTAATTCGGAACCAATCCATTTAATGCCCAAATGCAATTTTAAAGCATCCGACGTGATCTAGGAGAGAAGTCTGAAAGTGTAAAAGCCTAAAAAGTTTCCTTACTTCCAACGGCATATTCGGAAGGGAGTACTGTGAATATATTAATGCCATATCACATATAAAATATGGACAGAAAAATATTGAAAAAATAGTCACTTTTATTTTTTTTCTGAATAAAAGTTCGTTCGTTCGTTTGTTTGTTTGAAGTCTTTATAACACGTATGTAGCCAAGGGGGTATGAAGCGGAAGTGAATCAAGCGGAACAAGGTCGCAGACTCCAAAAAATGAGACCGGACGAAGTAAGTCAAACCGGAACTAGATACAAAATCGCACTAACCGGAATTAAATGCTACTGAAATTCGGTTGATTTATTTAATATATAATTCTCGTGCTTCGAACACTATGCGTAGGCTATGCGTAGACTAGGCGCTACATAGCGCCTAGCCTACCCAACCGTCAGCCATCATCATTTTCTCTTCATTCATTTCTCGCTGCATTTATCATTTATTGCTTATTTTTAAGCATGGAATTTGAACGAAGAGACGTACGTAAGCTGATTTATTTCTTCTGGAAACGTGGAATGTCACCTGCAATCATAGCAGCAGAGATAAATTCGACACTTGGTGCTGAAACAACAAATGAACGTACATGTCGTCGGTGGGTGGCTCAATTCAAGGAAAACAATTTCAATGTCGATGATAAACCACGTTGTGGTCGACCATCACTGGATTTGAACACAGGTATACAAAACTTTCTGGATACAGAGAAGTATGCTACGACTAGGAGTATTGCAATAGAACTGGGAGTTTGTCACAGAACAATTCAGCAGCATCTTATTCAGATGGGGAAACGTTATTTATCTAATCGATGGATTCCACATTATTTAACTGTTGAACAAAAGGCAAACCGTGAACGAATATGTTTAGAGTTGTTGGAGAAATATGCTGCAAATGATTTCTTGGGACAATTAATTACAATGGACGAAGTTTGGATCTATTGGGACAATGATGGCAGCTATCACCATATGGTATTGCCACGTGGACAAACAATAAATGCTGATATTTACTGTCAGCATTTAGATCGCTTGAAGGTAGCAATTCAGCAAAAACGTCGGCGACTAGTTAATGGGGAATACCACCATCTTCATTACCTCCATGATAACGCGAAGCCCCATACAGCTGCTAAAACTGTTCAGAAACTGCGCGATCTCGGTTTTACAGTATTGCCACATCCCCCATATTCACCAGACCTCGCACCGTCTGATTTTTACCTTTTCTCCCCACTTAAATCTTCAATTCGTGGTAGGAAGTTTTCATCTGCGGAAGAAATTCACGCTGTTCTTGATGCCTGGATTACCGCTAAACCACGGACATTCTTTGCACATGGCATCAGGAAATTGCCAGGAAGTTGGCAAAAATGTATTGCAAATAAAGGCGATTACTTTGAACATCTTTCTACCACTGAAGATTAATTATGTTTGGTTTTATTGAATAAATTTTATTTATCGGACAAAACTTTGTATACAATCCTTATATATATATATATATATATATATTTGCTGGATTTGATAGAGGAGGGAAGTTGTTTCCGCTCTCCTCCTACCCTCGTAGCCAGCCACGCATGGCTGGCCAGGCACTTTGCACAGCAACCTGTCCAGCTGTTTCTTGACATTATTTAGGTTGGTGTGCTGGAGGTTCCTCAATTCTTTTGGTAACGCATTAAAAAGTTTTGGACCTCGTATTCTGAGGGTATTTTTCACCCTCGTTTCCATGGCCCCCTGTCTCACCACAGCCGGGAAAGTACAGAATCTGCCTTTTCTCTCATTCTAGTGTGTTTCTATTTCAGTTCTAAAATTAGGGACACAACCCCTGAGTATTTTTCATATGTATATTATTGTGTACCGCTTGCGCCTTCTTTCCAGGTTAAACTTCAGGGATTGTAGTCGAAACCAGTTGTCTTCATCCCTCTATCTCAGACGTAAAAGTCCTTTGTATGGTTTCTATGTTTGCAACGTCTCGTTTTCTGTATGGGCTTGTGAATACTGAGCAATACTCAATTAGTGGCAGGACTAAACTCCCCTGTAATTTGAGCATGATGTTTGCTTCTTTGTTGTGGAAGCTCCTCCAGATAATTCCACATTATTTTACAAGCTGTTGTGATTTTTATGTTATCGTGTTCTCTGAATTCTACATCATGCTACTTGTGACAGTATTATTCCAAGATCCCTGACTTGTGGGTGTGGTATTATCTGCTTGGCTCGCAGTGTTTTGTACCGTTTACTCTGTAGCACCTTGTTCCTACCATATCGTATAAGTTGGAATACTTTATTTTAAATGTCTTTATTTTAGTCTATTGATAACTCCGTAAAGAGAAAAAGAGAAAGATTTTAAGGAAAGGCGATAATTATTGTCATTATAATAATAATTATTGCTATCGTTTTTGCCATCGCTCGGTTCCTTTCCACATACTAATGAGATTCAAAATGCCACAGAATAATGTTTGCAGTCATCTGACTTTTGGAAATTTTCTGGTGGAAACCTCCTTGCAAAAAATGACGCTCTCCGCTTCGCAGGTTGTGGTTTCACCCCCTCCCCTTTGGAAAAAATCCTGCGGACGGCCATGTAGATATTATTTCTTCTGGAATCTTCTCATGAAGTAATAATTCACAATTTATTTTCTTTAAATTTTCATTTACACTTTCCAAATATTTTTTTGAATTCGTATTTAAACCTTCAAATATTCCTTCTGACTCTCTGGGATGCTTTTTTGGTCTCCTGGTGCTCACCTTATTTGTATATCGATTAGGTTATGGTCAGATAAATTTGCGTGCGTTAACTTTTTGTTTATTATTATGTTATTATCATTTGTCAAAATGAAATCTAAAACGTTCTCTTTTCTAGTCGCTTCACAGATTTCCTGGGTTAGTGCATAATGTTCCATAATATGTATTGCATTTTTGTTTGGATTCTATCATCTTTTGTAATTTTACCATGGAACTTCTCAACATGTATAACTTCATCTTTCTTTCATGCTATAAACAGGAAGTTAAAATCTCCACAAATGAAAATATTTGATGCTAGTATTTTAAATGATTTTAATGTATTTTCTATTTCACTTGTAGCGAATTGGAATTCACTTTTTGCGGTGTTTGGTAGTTTGTACACGTTCATAATGACTAGGTTCTGTTCTACTTCCGAAATAAGAATTTTGACTGCTGTTCGATTTGCTTAGCTTCGCACACGTGTATGTGTTTTTCATGTAGATGCAACACCTTCCTCCTTTTCTAGCAAATCTATCCGCTCTGTATATGTTGTAGTCCCTTATTGTTATTTCAGTGTCTTCGGTGCAATTTTCAAGGCCTTTTTCGCATTTATGCAAGTGTGTTTCCGTTAGGCATATGGTCTCTGTGCTGGTTTCCAGAGCTAAATTTTGCAGGTATTGTAATTTGCAGTGTACAAGGTCAGTGTACACTGTACAGGCCTTGTATAGTTTGACAGAGGTAATTAGACACATTCCTTTGCATTATGTAAAGCTGACACACGTTCTGGCATTCCATTGATGAACCTTGCCCTTTGTTTTTGAGGACAATCATCGTGGTCTCTATTTACTTTTGTCAACCCTCCGTATATTTGTTTACAATAAATCATTTTGGTGTTCGGTTGTCTTGGATAATGGATATACATATATACGGGGTGGCGCACAAGTCGCGTACCATAGGAATTTTCAGTGTTGACTATATTATTTTTTCTTTTAGGTAGGGGGTGCCTGCGAAATTAACAATAGACAAGGGTGAGCTTGGTTTTAATGTATGGAATACCAGATACTACAAATCGATGAATCGGTACAGAGTTTAAATTCTGTACCAATTCATCGATTTGTCGTACCTGGTATTCCATACATTAAAACCAAGCTCACCCTCTCGTCTATTGTTAATTTCGCAGGCATCCCCTACCTAAAAGGAAAAAAAACTATATTATAGTCAGCACTGGAAATCAGGACCGCTGAGAGCTGGCACTGGGCCCGGGGCAAGATGCATGATCAGGCCCCCACTCCCTAAATCTCCCTGCCAACCAAATTTTACTACTTTTTTAAACAAGTTTTTTAAGTGACTTAGGGTTAACTTAGGGTGAGAATGAGTGGCAATAATTAAAAAAACATTTATTAGAACGAAATAGTTCTGTAAAATGTTTATTAAAAATTAAAACACTGTTCAAAAGCGAAAAAACTTAACATTCTTTAGTAGTGTTAATTCGTTTGAATAAAAACGCAACACCAAATCAATCTAGTTGTGAAGTTGTCTACGAGTCTACAACTCATTTAACGATGCTTTGCGGGCTTTTCTGTTAGCAAATGTTTCAATTATACCATCATAGTTTAGGTCTTTCGCGAGTCTGACCTCTTTTTTGCGTTTCCATCTTTTTCTCGCTTTTCTTTTCTCTTCTGTGCTCCAGACTTATATTTGTACTCCATAATGCTAACTTCACCTTAAAACAATGAAGAATTGAACCAGTGCAAACCTGTAACAGAGTTGTCACAATAGCAGCCTAACAACTGACTGACTGTGTCGCCAGCGCAGAGCTGTTGAAAACATGTTCTAGTTACTGGTGCTGCTATCTGTTGAGACAATTTTTAAACGTTAGTTATACCAAAAGTTAATTTGTAATGTATTTTTTTCACGGTTCGGGCCCCGGGATTTTGTCCCCCCTGTCCCCCGCCCCCTCTCCTCGCGTCTGCTGGAAATTCCTATGGTGCGCGACTTTTGTGCCACCCTGTGTGTGTGTGTGTGTGTGTATATATATATATATATATATATATAATTTACACGTTAAATGTATAAGTTAGTCACAAATTTACTAATAATTAAATAATTCTTTTTCTCTCTCCCGAACCTCCCTGAGTGGACTCAATGGTATTTGAAGCTTCCTCTTGTCATTGTAATTTCTTGCATCTCTCTCTCTTTCTCTCTCTCTCTCTCTCTCTCTCTCTCTCTCGTAACCTAGCCTAACCTTCATTATATTCCTTTTTTTTTATGATAATTAGGTACAATAAAAAATATTTCTGAAATTATGGCAACACCGCTAATGTTGCTATACACGCACGTTCGTGTCGCGATTGATCTCGGTGCGTATTCTAAAAATTGTCGCGATGACGTAAAGTAGCCAAGAACGCGCAAACACCCAACACACACACACACACACACACACACGCATTACGCGTCTGGTTACCTAACAAAACCGCAATATTTTTACATTTTTAAGTATTGAATTGCGTATCGCGACGTTTACTGTCTAAAAAATCTAATAAATTTAACCAAACCTTACCTAATCTATCGTAACCTAACCTAACCTAAACTTAATTATATACCCCTTTTTTCGTGATAAAGGATAGCATTTATAAAGATAAACCACCGCGACACCGTTAATGTCGTGATACGCACAATCGTGTCACGATGGGCTCTGTGTGGATCGTCAAGATTGTCGCAATTCCTTAAGGAAGGCAAGGACACACACACACACACACAGTATACATATAAAACTATTATTGCTGTTGTTTTCAAATTATGATATAATGTTTTATTTTTGTCGTTTTATTTCGTAAGAAGAGTAACGCGGAACTCGTGAAACCTCACACAATTTATGGAGTTTGAAGAAAAAATTAATTATTTTTGGGGGAAAATAAATAAGAAAAAAAAAATTATATATATATATATTCTTTTTAATTATTAAAACCCGTCAATTTTAACCAATTTTTCTGAATTAGTGTGGTGAGAAGATGATTAGTAATGTAATAATTAAAGTAATAATAATAATAATAATAAACAAGAAGAGAATTATCATAAATAAAAAGCATTTTCATTTAAATCATATTAAGGAAATTTTTACAAATATTTTAATATTTTAATTTATTTTTTTTTATTTAATAGTAATTATTTTTAATGGAAAACTATACTAAAATTTGATTTGAAAACTTTTTTCAGTTGTTTATTGTTGGGTGATTATATATATATATTATAGGGTTTCTTTCCCGGGATCCCGGCTGTTTTTATTGGATTTTAAAATCCCGGGAATTGGACAAATATCCGGGAAATCCCAGAATTTTAAAATGACTTAATTTTTAGCCAAATTATGTTAAACCTGCTGCTAAATTATGCTAAATTGCCTAAAATTATGCTAAACCTGTTTCCATTTTATGCTAAAAATATGCTAAATAATTATTTTCATTTTATGGGCTATTTTTAGGGGAGAAAATACATAAAAATGCTCATTTTCTTCATTTTAGTCAGTTTAGCTACTTTTATAATAAACTCTGAATCAAAAAAGAAGAAAAAATTGTGGAGAAAGATATAATTTTCAGTATTGTTTCTACATAAAAAATAAAAAGGCATACTAATGTCACTCACTAAATCATCATAATACATGAAACCATTCTTATTTCCTGAGTACGCATGATAAATATTATATTTAATAAATAATAAATAGCTACCACTGATTGGTAAACTCAATTCAGATATTACATTGCAAAAGTGGTCATCTAGGCATAAGTAATTGGTTATCCCAATTCTAAAAGGGTATTTTATCACTGAACAATAAAAAAAATTACCGTTCTCTTAAATATATAACCATTTCCTGGATTTCCTGGGATCCCTGGAATTGGCTTCATTTTTCCGGAAATTCCCGGGATTTCCCGGGATGAAGAAATCTGCATATAAGGAGAAACCCTAATATATATATATATATATATATATATATATATATATATATAACCCTCGTCCAACGCGGGGATTAGGTTCCTCGAGAACGGCGCGTTTGGTAAATCCGCGTTGGACAAACTTAATACCTTATGGATAAATGGGGATACGTGAACGCGGCCGCGTAAAGGCTCCCATTAATACTTAGATACGTAGATTTTTTATTCGCGCATAAATGAATTTCCCTTTTCCTCTATTGTATATGAAATAAGAACATAATAAAATCATAAACATAATGATATTTACATATGATAAATAAAATTATATTAAATGAAAATAACATGTATCTTTTCTTCACTCTTTCGGATGGTGCGTATGGTAGACTCATTCACGTGATACTCGCGGCCAAGTGATGTTATGCTCATACCACCACGCAACTTATCCAGAATCTTCATTTTTTCGGCTAATGTCATAACCTTACACGACTTTTCTTCTCTTCACTATCACTCGCAGATGCTCTACGTTTTGGTGCCATACTGCTGTCTAAGGGTAATAGGAAAACAACGGCAAAATACGACAAAAACAATCCAACACAACTTCACTGAACTTAACACGTTAGCGGGACTGAGATAAAGGGTGATGCGAGGGGTGACGCGAGAGGGAGGGAGATGCCGGAGTGTTAGAGAGTGTAGGAGAAAACACTAGAGCGCGCATTGGCACGCGTATAGTACTACTGTATTAGAGCGTGTTTGGCGGACCGTGTATAATCAAATTTTCCGCTTTCGGCAAATAATTGTTCGCATTTATTTTTCCGCGTATAAGCAAATTCGCGCTGGACAAACACGTGTTGGACGAGGGTTTATATATATATATTTATATATATATTATATACTGTCGCTTCTGTATCGATATCATCCAACTTTTTCCTATATTTTGAAACAAAGAGCGGCCACTTGACATACTCGCTAATATCTTTCTCAATACTATTTATTTATAGATAGAATCCTGTGCGCATAACGTTAACCTTGACGTTAAAACGTTATACGGAGGCAAACTGAAACGTTAATTTTTTTCTTTTTAATAACGGAAAACATATATTTTTTTCTTTAATTAATAACGGAAAAGAGAAGAGCATTAAAATAGTTTTTAAAAATAATTTCAATTACCTTCGTATACCGAACGAGAGCGAGAAATAGACCGTGGACAAAAGTAGATAATGACTTAAAAAAAAAAACCCCAAAAAAACCAGAGATTAAAAGAAGTCTAAAGACAAACATGAAATCTAAAGTAAAAAATGAGAAAGGAAGTTAGGAAATGTGAGTAAAACGGAATATTATCGAAGTGTATACGCCTAAACACCACAAATCAGAACGAAAACACGTCAATAAATGGGAACATCATAAAACTGCGGGTTGGAATGACGTGCAACAAACTATATATATATATATGTTAAACACAGACCGTGCATGGAACAAGGAACTCTTCTGGGAAAATTAAATCCACTATAGTCCGAATAAGTAATGGTAAATGACAAATACCATAGTTTTTTTCCTTTTCATGATTTTAGCCCGACGTGGGCAACGGTCTCTCGCAAAGAGATCCCATAAATATAGCTTCCCTCACCAGCTATCTGCAAAGCAGACAGGATCCAGCTTTGGGACGTGGATCGAGGGTTTAAAGCAAACCTAGATCCCTACACTCAGAACCTCTATATAAGTAAAAGACTCGTTGCACGTCGTGTTGAATAAATCAAAGAAAAAGGGGGTAACTATTGTATTTTTAGCCAAAAAAACCAAAACTTAAACCTCACCGGGACAGAGCGTCCACTTTTCAAGGCACGAAACACGTCCGTTAGTATACACAAACTCAGAATGGTTCCCTGAGAACATTATATGTTAAACACAGACCGTGCATGGAACAAGGAACTCTCTGGGAAAATTAAATCCACTATAGTCCGAATAAGTAATGGTAAATGACAAATCCATAGTTTTTTTTCCTTTTCATGATTTAGCCCGACGTGGGAACGGGTCTCTCGCAAGAGATCCCATAAATAGCTTCCCTCACCAGCTATCTGCAAGCAGACAGGATCCAGCTTTGGGACGTGGATCTAGGGTTTAAAGCAAACCTAGATCCCTACACTCAGAACCTCTATATAAGTAAAAGACTCGTTGCATTCACGTCGTGTTGAATAAATCAAAGAAAAGGGGGTAACTATTGTATTTTAGCCAAAAAAACCAAAACTTAAACCTCAACCGGGACATTGAGCGTCCACTTTTCAAGGCACGAAACACGTCCGTTAGTATACACAAACTCAGAATGGTTCCCTGAGAACATATATGTTAAACACAGACCGTGCATGGAACAAGGAACTCTTCTGGGAAAATTAAATCCACTATAGTCCGAATAAGTAATGGTAAATGACAAATACCATAGTTTTTTTTCCTTTTTCATGATTTTAGCCCGTGGGCAACGGGTCTCTCGCAAAGAGATCCCATAAATATAGCTTCCCTCCCAGCTATCTGCAAAGCAGACAGGATCCAGCTTTGGGACGTGGATCTAGGGTTTAAAGCAAACCTAGATCCCTACACTCAGAACCTCTATATAAGTAAAAGACTCGTTGCATTCACGTCGTGTTGAATAAATCAAAGAAAAAGGGGGTAACTATTGTATTTTAGCCAAAAAAAACCAAAACTTAAACCAACCGGGACATTGAGCGTCCACTTTTCAAGGCACGAAACACGTCCGTTTAGTATACACAAACTCAGATGGTTCCCTGAGAACATTATATGTTAAACACAGACCGTGCATGGAACAAGGAACTCTTCTGGGAAAATTAAATCCACTATAGTCCGAATAATAATGGTAAATGACAAATACCATAGTTTTTTTCCTTTTTCATGATTTTAGCCCGACGTGGGCAACGGGTCTCTCGCAAAGAGATCCTAAATATAGCTTCCTCACCAGCTATCTGCAAAGCAGACGGATCCAGCTTGGGACGTGGATCTAGGGTTTAAAGCAAACCTAGATCCCTACACTCAGAACCTCTATATAGTAAAAGACTCGTTGCATTCACGTCGGTTGAATAATCAAAGAAAAAGGGGGTAACTATTGTATTTTTAGCCAAAAAAACCAAAACTTAAACCTCAACCGGGACATTGAGCGTCCACTTTTCAAGGCACGAAACACGTTCCCAGAAGAGTTCCTTGTTCCATGCACGGTCTGTGTTTAACATATAATGTTCTCAGGAACCATTCTGAGTTTGTGTATACTAAACGGACGTGTTTCGTGCCTTGAAAGTGGACGCTCAAGTCCCGTTGAGGTTTAAGTTTGGTTTTTTGCTAAAATACAATAGTTACCCCCTTTTTCTTGATTTATTCAACACGACGTGAATGCAACGAGTCTTTTACTTATATAGAGGTTCTGAGTGTAGGGATCTAGGTTTGCTTTAAACCCTAGATCCACGTCCCAAAGCTGGATCCTGTCTGCTTGCAGATAGCTGGTGAGGAAGCTATATTTATGGGATCTCTTTGCGAGAGACCCGTTGACCCACGTCGGCTAAAATCATGAAAAAGGAAAAACTATGGTATTTGTCATTTACCATTACTTATTCGGCTATAGTGGATTTAATTTTCCCAGAAAGTTCCTTCTTCCATGCACGGTCTGTGTTTAACATATATGTTCTCAGGGAACCATTCTGAGTTTGTGTATACTAAACGGACGTGTTCGTGCCTTGAAAAGTGGACGCTCATGTCCCGTTGAGGTTTAAGTTTGGTTTTTTGGCTAAAATACAATAGTTACCCCCTTTTTCTTTGATTTATTCAACACGACGTGAATGCAACGAGTCTTTTACTTATATAGAGGTTCTGAGTGTAGGGATCTAGGCTTGCTTTAAACCCTAGATCCACGTCCAAGCTGGATCCTGTCTGCTTTGCAGATAGCTGGTGAGGGAAGCTATATTTATGGGATCTCTTTGCGAGAGACCGTTGCCCGTCGGGCTAAAATCATGAAAAAGGAAAAAACTATGGTATTTGTCATTTACCATTACTTATTCGGACTATAGTGGATTTAATTTTCCCAGAAGAGTTCCTTGTTCCATGCACGGTCTGTGTTTAACATATAATGTTCTCAGGGAACCATTCTGAGTTTGTGTATACTAAACGGACGTGTTTCGTGCCTTGAAAAGTGGACGCTCAATGTCCCGTTGAGGTTTAAGTTTTGTTTTTTTTGGCTAAAATACAATAGTTACCCCTTTTTCTTTGATTTATTCAACACGACGTGAATGCAACGAGTCTTTACTTATATAGAGTCTGAGTGTAGGGATCTAGGCTTGCTTTAAACCTAGATCCACGTCCCAAAGCTGGATCCTGTCTGCTTTGCAGATAGCTGGTGAGGAAGCTATATTTATGGGATCTCTTTGCGAGACCCGTTGCCCACGTCGGCTAAATCATGAAAAAGGAAAAAACTATGGTATTTGTCATTTACCATTACTTATTCGGACTATAGTGGATTTAATTTTCCCAGAAGAGTTCCTTGTTCCATTCACGGTCTGTGTTTAACATATAATGTTCTCAGGGAACCATTCTGAGTTTGTGTATATATATATATATATATATATATATATATAATAATTATTATATATATATATGCGCGTGTAATGTTTCCAAACTAAAGGCCAGACGAAGGACACCCTCAACTCGAAAGGAAAATAGCCTGGTTCTCAGGAGGCCATGATTTTTTAACCAGCTTCCGAAGAACATCAGGAACATCACTGGTGTCAATGTTGAAGCCTTCAGTAGAAAACTAGACGCCTTGCTCAGGACGGTACCGGATGAACTGGGTGTGCCTTGGCTATGCGCGATGGAGATCGCTAAAGAGCAACTCGCTCCTCCATCAGGCTAGGCCTTCAGGTGGGGCCCAGCTTAACCTTCGTGTGAACAGAGATCGACGCGCGGAACTACTACCAAGTTACCATATATATATATATATATATATCCCGCATGTGAGGCAGGATGCTGCAGAGGGGTCGCCCGCAGGTTGATCCTGATTATAGTGCTTGCATAATACCGAAAATTTTCAATACCGGTATTTGGAGGCAATTATGCTAATCCCGGTATTGATACCGGTATTATGAAAAAATATTTATTTTGATTTATTATGGTGCCACCCTACCCTCCCACAAGTCTGAGGTACTTGCAGTACTCACCATATTTACTATAAATTAATGACCCAACTCCAAAGATGGCATTCTATTCGAAAAAGTTTATACGTAAATTACTAAATTGTAATAAATATTATTTGAATTTTTTTTAGCATATTATTATACAACTACTGGGGTAGATAGAAATTATTAGTATCTAAATTTTATTTCTTAGTTTGATTTGAAAGTATGCTTTGAGGAAACAAAGAGCATCTAGGGATTGTTCAGTAGACTTGATCTCAGTTTCGTCAGAAATAGGCCTGCAGCAGAAAGGCTCTTTCTGATTCTGCACTTGTAGGTTTAATTGAAAGCAGTGCCTTATACAGCTTCTCTAAATTCTCACTTCTCTGTAAAGTAACTTCCAAGCTTTTAAATTCATTAGTAACATCAAAATCAATGGAATTTTTTTAGATGGCACTTTTCCTAGTTTGTCCATTCTTGCATGTATTCACTCAGTAATGAATCTGCTTCCACTTCAGTCTTATTTGCAGCTACATTTTCAGGGTTACATGGAATTCCTGTTCTTCAATTTCTATCTCCAAATCAACCACATTCTTAGGGAAAAGTCTTTATGGAGCCTTTCTGCAGTTCTTTTTGAGAACTAATTTTGATGGAACAGAAAACTTTCCTCTTCTTGAACTTTAAAACTTCGGGATTATGAAGATATTTGATTAAACCTACAATGTCTTGCTGTCTTCTTGAATGTAACGATTTTTAAGACAATCTTTTAACTCTTTTGCTATTGGATTATTTTCTCTCCTAGTTTCTTTGAATAAATTTCATTGATGATTCAGCTGTCAGTGATGCATCTTTCGAGCATAACCCTTTAAGAATTATTTCAACAGGACGTAAGTGTCATAAAGGTTTTCAATAATTTCCCACTCTGTTGAAGAAATGGCTACAGTTGAATGAATCACTCTTAAAGCTAGTGCAATAAATAGTTTTCTTTGATAGAAAGGAATAGAAAACGAAAAAAAGAGGTTACTGCAAGATACCCGAAACTTTTTTTTTCTCCGAATCCTCCAAAAACAGTTTATTTGCCCATCGGAGGACTAAATTGCCTAAATTTTACAATAGCAGTTTTTGTCAATACCGAAAACCTATAATATCGGTATCGGTATATTTGTACTTCTTCAATACCGTATTAATACCGGTATTTCAAGACCGTTTTAACCCCTAATCCTGAACCGTCGTTTGAAACCATCACAAGGTAGCTAAGATAGTGTGTATATATATATAATATATATATTATATATTATATATATATATATATATATTGCGCCTCGGTGATGTAGTGGTTAGCATCACTGACTACGAATTCACCGGCCCCGGGTTCGATTTCCGGTGACGGCAGTCGGCGCGCAGTAAACCCAGCTGCTCATCCTTTCACACAATAAAAATTGGTTAGTAGATAAATGGGTACCCTGGGTAGTCTAGCGGTTAAGACGCTGAGCTGCTAATCGTGAGATCGAGTCCCGGCAAAGACTTTGTAATTTCTGATCACCCGTGGTGGGTCGTGGTTCGGGTTCCACGTTAATCTGCAGATCTAAGGTGGGATAACAAGCTTGATCTTCGTCAGAATAAACAATTCGGGCGGAAGCACAAACAAGGTTAACTGAGGTGTATATATATATATATATTATATATATATTATTATATTATATACACACACACAACACCACACACACACACACTGCGTTCCAAATTATTAAACAGATTACATTTTCTCCAATTTTTTCAAAAGTTTTTCCCCTATTTCAATGAAATTTGTGTAGCAAATAATTAATCAATATATATAGCAGCATTGATGGTATTCATTTCGATAAAATATTTTGATAATTAAAATAATTATCTCATTTTATCGAAAAATATGTAAAATATTGTGCTCCGAATTATTAAGCAAGTATTCTATTTACGGCTCTAAATGGTGAAAATGGGTAAGAAGAAGGATTTAACACTAACTGAGAAAAGAAAATAGTCAAGTTACTCGCTGAAATATAAAATCTATTGAAATTGCGAAGCAGTTTGGCAGAGCTTATCGACTGTAAACAAGTTTGTAGCGGACGGTACCAAACTGAGGCAGCGAAGTGATAAAGGAGCTATAAGAAAAGTGACAAGGCGGCAGATATCTGTAATCAAGCGCAAATTGCAAAGCATCCATTGTCCTCAAGTAAAGAGGTTTTTGAGCAGGCTGGCATACATGATGTACCAAGAACATCTCGATGTGGAATCCTCCAAACAATTGGCAAGACGTGTAAACCTACGATTCAGTCACCATTAACACCCAGGTACAAGAAGCAGCGTGTTGAATGGGCGCGTCAGTACGTGAAAACAGATTTTAATACTGTATTGTTCACCGATGAATGAAAAGCAACCCTTGAGGGACTTGATGTTTGGTCAAGAAGATGGATTACTGAGAGCCAATTTCTACCATCGAGATTAAGACTCCAACAAGGTGGAGGTAGTGTCATGTTTTGAGCAGGATTGATAGACAATGAAGTAGCTGTCCCATACAGTGTGCCTGATGGTGTAAAAATAAATGTCCAGTCTTACACAAACTTTCTAAAAGAAAACGTCATTCCATGGTAGAGATTGACCCTTAGCAATCCATCTTCTTGACCAACCATCAGATCCCTGAAGGGTTGCTCTTCATTCATCGGTTAACAATACAGTATTAAAATGTTTTCACTTACTGACGCGCCCATTCAACACGCTGCTTCTTGTACCTGGGTGTTAATGGTGACTGAATCGTAGGTTTACACGTCTTGCCAATTGTTTGGAGGATTCCACATTGAGATGTTCTTGGTACATTATGTATGCCAGCCTGCTCAAAAACCTCTTTACTTGAGGACAATGGATGCTTTGCAATTTGTGCTTGATTACAGATATCTGCCGCCTTGTCACTTTTCTTATAGCTCCTTTATCACTTCGCTGCCTCAGTTTGGTACCGTGCGCTGCAAACTTGTTTACAGTTCGATAGGCTCTGCCAAACTACTTCGCAATTTCAATAGATTTTATATTTTCAGCGAGTAACTTGACTATTTTTCTTTTCTCAGTTAGTGTTAAATCCTTCTTCTTACCCATTTTCACCATTTAGATCCGTAAATAGAATACTTGCTTAATAATTCGGAACATCATATTTTACATATTTTTCAATAAAAAGAGAATTATTTTACTTATCAAAATATTTTATCGAAATAAATACCATCAGTGCTGCTATATATTGATTATTTGCTACAAATTTCATTGAAATCGGTGAAAACTTTTGAAAACATTGGAGAAAATGCAATCTGCTTAATAATTTGGAACGTAGTGTATATATACTGTATATATATATATATATATATATATATATATATAATATATATTATATATATATATATATATCAGGGTGTCCCGTAAGTCTGGACCCATAGGGAAAAATAATAAAATTACAAAATAGTCCAAAAATTTATTACATAATCTGTTCAAAGTGTCCGCCGTTGTGTCGCACACATAGTTGAAGACGCAATCTCCACTGCGACAGCACTTTCTGAATCACAGTCGCAGAAATTTCTTGACACGCCTCCACAATGCGTGCTTTAAGGTGGAAAATGTTCTGAAGTTTGACCTCGTACACTTTGGCTTTCAAGTGGCCCCACAAATAAAAATCATAATAAAAAATAATAAAAAAATAATAATAAAATAATAATAATAACATAATAAAAAAATATATTATAAATCCCTATGGGTCCAGACTTACGGGACACCCTGTATATATATATATATATATATATGTAGCGGATCGACAACAAATAGACAGACAAATTCTTCTTTCCACGCCTTCATCAAAACACTATTGGAAGAGACACGTGGTCACGGATTCAGAACAATGAAAGCATTTGTTTTGTCCCAAAAAGGCCCGCGCAAAGCAAGTTCTTCAACTAAAGGACGCGTAGGGCGGAGTTTCAAGAAAGCCCGCGAAAGTCCGCGTCACCGAAGTAATATAAGCGAGATTCCACTCACTCGCACTCTCACACTTACTCAAAAACAACCTTTCTTCTACTACTTCTTTCACCACCTTTCTCTACAAAAAAAAAATGGTGTCAATAATCCAGCAGGGTTGAAAGCACCTTAAACAGAAAAAACAAAAAAACAAACACACTTACTGGCTCTCCAGCTTCACGAGCAACGCTCGTCCGTCAACCGCCCTCCGGCTGGGAAGCCGGAGGGGCGGCATGCTGCTTCCTTCAAGGCCTTCGATCTATCATCACTTAAGGCCTACCGCCGTCAGCCTGCAGAAGCACTTCTTCGAAACTCAGCGCCGTTTCGTCTTCCGCCGGTTTGCCTCTCAAGCATCACCTCATTCTACAACACACGAATCAACACTGGAGGCGACCGGCGCCCGGCATCTCCTCAGGCCTACGTCTGCAAGATCACCTTCAGACCATCCTGCATCTCAAGAGGCAACAACACGATCAACGCTAGTCAACCAGCTTCCAGAGGACGATCAACGACACTTCGAGCCTACAGTAATAGGTTCGCTCGACACTTCAACAAAGGTTTTCATCGTCCCGGTAAGATAAGCGCATCTTTTCTAAGTAACTCGAAAAGCCTACACCAGCCTACCGCCGGACGGTAGGCTATACTCCGAAAGTGTATAATTAAACGTTCCAACTGACTCGATAAAGCGCAGTAAGCCTATTACTCAATTCAAGTGTCATTTCAATACCGTAATTCCGCGTATCATCCGTTAGTGTGTTCAATTCATTTATGTGATAACTAAATATTCTCCTGGCGTAATCATTTAGCAGCACATAATGGCCTTATATATAAATGATATTTGTGTAACCATTGTCAAGCATTTCAATTCATTAGTATTAGGCCGCATCATTTATTCTGTTCACATTCAATCCTCTAGTCCTACTTAATCAGAGTGTCACGTATTCCATTCACTGTACTAAAGCACGTGCATTCTTTATGTCATTACTAGGCCCATTCGAGTACCATTTGCATGCATTTACATACCATCAATGAATGTATTAAGTGTCAATTAAGCTATTATCATTCATCTTACTAGCTAAGTTCCATGTCATCAGCATAACGTAAAGGCTATCAAATAATACTGTCAATCCTTCGTTAATTACCGTGAATAAATAACTACTTTATTTTCATAATAAAATACAAAACATAGAATAACTTACTTTTTATAACCTTACATTAATTTGTTCAGGAGTAATCTGAACTGGTGATCCCGAAGCAATTCGAAATCACTCGTATTATTATAGTAGGCCTACGCCTTAGCCACTTTCAATTGGTGATACTTTACATCATAAATATTAACCAAGCCTATCATTAATAAGCAATCAGTCATTGCATCAATTAATCACTAGTATACAATTAAATCATTATCACTTAAACGGCTAAAACGAGGTCATTATATATATATATATATATATATATATATATATATAAATAATTATAGGCCTATTGCTGTCGCTTCCTGCTTCTCGAAACTACTAGAAAAACTCTGTTACTCCGATTAAATGATTACCTATGGATATCTCCTAATCAGTTTGGTTTTAAAAGGTTCCACTCAACTGACCTGTGTATCTATGTACTTAAAGAAATAATATCTAAATACACCGACAGTAATTCAACTATTTATAACTATTTCCTAGATATAAGTAAGGCAAATAATAGAGTGAACCACAATATTTTATTTAAAAAACTAGAAGACAGGAAGGTTCCCATGTATATATTAAATTTATTGAAATTTTGGTATTCCCACCAATCTTTTACCGTTAGGTGGGGCAATGTACTATCCGAATGTTTTAGCTCCTCTTGGCTCCTTGCTCTCTCCTATGCTGTTTAATGTGTATATTGACGGATTAATTGCTTCACTTAATGAGGCAACAGTGGGATATTGTATACATAACACAAGGATAAATAACTTGGTTTATACCGATGATATGGTGTTAATAAGTCCCTCTGTTAAAGGTCTGGATCAGCTACTAAAAGTCTGCGAAGTGTATTAGCAGAAACATGATATTCTTTTTAATGTTACAAAACTTAAGGTTATGCAATTTCATCCTAAAAGCTGTAATCAGCGAGCTGATATTAGGTTTAAAATGAGAAGTGAAGTAATTGAGGAAGTATGATAGTTTAAGTATTTGGGTCAAACTATTACCAGCTCTTTGAATGATGACTCAGATATAAGAAAACAATCTCGAAGCCTTTGTGTTAATTAAAGCGAATATGACTATAAGGAACTTCCGGTTCTGTACAAGTGAAGCTAAAGACTCTTTTTCGTACTTTCTGCAGTAATATATACGCACAGCAACTGTGGGTGAATTATGAAAAAGGTTCTGGCAGAACCCTAAATTTGCTGTACAACATGTCTTTTAGACTCTTACATAAATTACGCTCGAGATGCTCAGCTTCACAAATGTTTGCTACACGTAATGTTCCGAGCTTCCCGGAGGTAACAAAACGTGCTCAATACAGTCTAATGCAAAGAATTAAAAAATCAACCAACCCGATTATCCAAGCTATCCATGAGTCCTGCCGTTTGCCCTCTAAGCCAGTGGTTCCCAACCTTTTCACCACCAAGGACCCCTTTTATTTATTTTTTTTTCCCACGGACCCCATATTTTTGAAAGATTCCGTCTACCCAACAAACTGTTTTTATTAACTAATAAAATAATTAACTCGTTTTCCCATTCTTCACTATCAAATAAAAGACATATAACTGAGTATGCAATTCAAAAAACAGTGTATTAAAAAAGTATTAATAATTCCAGCCAAGAGCAAGGAAACTTGAAATTTTAGCCTGAGTGCCCTTATCGTGGGTAAATGTACGATTTCCATTGGAGCCTTTCGAAATATTGAAAGCTCACGGACCCCCAGCACTACCTTCGCGGACCCCCAGGAGTCCGGGGACCCCAGGTTGGGAACCACTGCTCTAAGCTATGGAATTTCTGGTACGAAAATGTCTGTCTGTAGCTCCACTTAACTTCGACATTACTGTATTATTTCAAATCAATTATATATATATATAGTATTTCTATCCTGAGCATGTGAACTGGCATTGTATTAATATTGTCATATGGACTATAGTCTGCCAATAAACATTTTCATTTATATATATATATATATATATATATATATATATATATATATACAGGGTGGGCCGTAAGTTCCATACATAGGAAAATAAAAAAAATTTTATGGACAACCATTTTTATTTATATAATATGCTCTACATGTTGCCATTGTTTTGAAAACACATTTCAATACGTGTTCCCCACTGTTGATGAACACGCATTAGCACAGTTGACGTTATGCTTAATGGCGTTGTGATACGTTCCTTTAGATGATTTATGTCTCGTATCTTTTCCTGATACACCATGGCCTTCAAGTGCCCCCAAAGATAGAATCAAGGGGGTGAGATCGGGGGATCTGGGAGGCCACTCCACAGGACCACGCGACCAATCAAGCATCCGGAAACTGCTGATCCAAATACCGACGCACGTGAAGACCATAATGAGGTGGAGCCTCCATCTTGCTGGAAGTAAACTGGGAAGTTACCTTCCTCGTTTAGCAGGATGGGAAAATCTCTTCTTGCAACATGTTAAGATACCTTTCGGCATTAAGATTTCACTGACAAAAATTGGTCCAAAATTCTGTCACCCATATCCCGGCCCACACCATCACTTTACCGGCACCTTGCATCTTCGTCGGACTCAGCCAGTTAGGGTTAGCATTACTCCAATAACGTATGTTTTGCCGATTAACCTCTCCATTGACGTAAAATTTGCTTCATCAGTAAACAAGATCTTACGTCAAACGCATATTCTTAGGGTATCTGAAACATAAAAACAAACGTTTAATTTTTTCTATGTATGGAAACTTACGGCCCACCCTGTATATATATATATATATATATATATATATTAGTGGTGGACCGAATGTCAGTTTTTCAACATCTGCGGATGCGGATATTTAGTTAATCTATCAATATAATATACAATTATGAATATATGACATAATTTTTTAAATTTGTGATATTAGTATACTATTATGGCAGGCAATGCATAAGAATTAAAATTAATATTAATGTTTTCATTATGATAAAAATAATAACTTTCTCAAGAGTTTCAGCCTCAGAAAATTCAATGAAACAAATTTCATTCAATTTTGTGTTACCAGGTATTTATATTTTGAGGTTTATATATTTGTTTGTTCATTAATAATTAATACCTTACATGAAATGTGCATGACTGGGCCTTATAAGCTAATTTAATTGTAAATTGCATAATTTATTAGAGGTAATATCCGCATAACATCCGCAGTCAGAAGTGCGGATGCGGATGTTAAAAATGATGCGGATATCCGGTCCACCACTAATATATATATGGAGTGTTATTTTTATAATAAATATGAAAATGAATACATGCAAGGAAAATGAATGTGTGCGCGCGCGCGCATACAATATCGGAATAAAGTTCTCCAACAAACAAAATTTTTAAACAACAAAAAATTACTAAATGGTAATGTTCTGTTTTTCTTTGGATATTTTATTCTTGTCGGTGACAATAATAAAATTTTAAAAACAAACCCCAATTTTTATGTTTTTTAAAACTTTTATTGTTCCTAGTCGAACTTTTTACCTAAACTGTACCCGCGTATTCCCATCCATTCATACATAAACGTCTTTTGCAAAAAAGCTGGAGATTTCTTCATCTGAAAATCTGTCACTTTTGTTCTGTACAAATTTCTCGAATTTATCTGAAAGAGAAATATAATTTTCACTATATTAACTACTGTATTTACAGAAGGCTTAGTACCTTTCGGGTCAGGCATTGTTTAATTACTCCTTGAAAAGTGGACGATCAATTTTTGCCAGTTGAGGTTTAAGTTTTATTTTTTTGGCTAAAAATACAATAGTTACCCCCTTTTCCTTTGATGTATTCAATCCGACGTGAATGCAACGAGTCTTTTGCTTATATTGAGGTTCTGAATATAGTAGGCTAGATGTAGCTGTAAACCCTAGATCCTGTCCTAAAGCTGGATCCTATCTGCTTTGCAGATAGCTGGTAAGGGAAGTTATATTTTTGGGGCCTCTTTGCGAGTGACCCGTTGCCCACGTCGGACTAACATCATGAAAAAGAAAAAACTATAGTGTTTCTCATTTACCATTACTTATTCGGATACAGTGGATTAAATTTTTCCAGAAGAGTTCCTTGTTCCATGCACGGCTGGGTATTATATATATATATATGATGTTTCGAAAGTGGAGAAAATTTTGTTTTCGTAACATTGCAAACAACACTAAAGATGACTGATGAAACATCAGTTATAAGGATTGGAACACATTCCAAGCGAATTATACCATGCGCCAAACTACGACTTTACAATTCCCTACAAATACAACCTTTTTTAAGGTTGATAACGGCCAGCAAAACTACTGTTATAGATGACAACGGCAAATTGGACATTTGGGAAATCTTAAATACAAAGGAAAAGGTTAGGTTTATAATAGCGAAAATTCCAAGGCTCCAGAAATCTCACTAAATGAATCTGGTTTGAGAGCCCTCATGTACAAAAAAGAGAGAGAGAGAGAGAGAGAGAGAGAGAGAGAGAGAGAGAGAGAGAGAGAGAGAGAGAGGAGAGAGAGAGAGAGAGAGTTACAAGGAGTTACAAGGAAAAGAAGTACCTCAAAAGGCCTTGCGGCCCATACCGAGGAGGTACCAATGGCAACGGGTGCCAGGGAAAATTTTGTGAAAGTTTATTTTTCTTTCAACTATCCTAGCAGTAGTAGAAAACTGGATAGAAAAGTAGAAGGCTCTCTCCCCACCCTCCGTTCCCTCCCTGCCAGAGGCAGGTACGGAAAAAGGTTGAAGAAAATACCTTGACCCTGGAAAAGTAGCCAAGGAAATTTTACAGGAAAGTGGAGAATATATAAATAGCTCTATATTAGCTTGCTCACAGAGACACTGAGCAAGCGAACTCCTGCAGAGTTTTCTGAGGTTTTAATCTTAAACTATGAGTGTGTTCAGTACTTTGTCTAGCCTATTTTAAACAGATTTACACTTTGACTGGAAACAACCTCTGAGGGAAGTTGGTTCCAGATATTAACTATTTTTATAGGAAAAGAAATTTCCGCCAGACTGAGGTCCTAAATGTCTTTACACACTCAAATAGTGTGCAAGATTTCGTCTAACCTTTCTTGAACTGATCCACAGAGGAACGTTCACAACTTCCGAAGGTAACCTGTTCCATGTGTCACAGATCTTATACGTAAAGTAATTCCACACACACTAGTCCTAAACCGTTTCAAATCCAACTTCCAACCATTGTTGCGAGTTGGGTTATCATTTAAACTAAACATACTTCTAAAATCGACATCGTTGAACCCTCGTAAGAGCTTGAAACCTCGATCAGTTGACCGCGCAGCCTCCGAGTTTCAAGCGAAAACAAGTTCAGGGCGCGTAACCGTCGATTGTAGCCCATATGCCTAACGGAAGGGATTAACTTTGTGGCCCTCGCCTGCACTACGCTCCAGCCTCTCAATATCTTTCCTGAGGGTGGGCGACCAGAACTGCACAGCATACTCCAGGTACGGCCGAACAAGGGAATGTACAGTGAGAGCACAATCTCCTTGTTCCGAAACTGAAATTGCCTCCTGATATAACCCAATAGTTTCTGGGCTTTCTTTTCCACCTCTACACAGAGAGAGAGAGAGAGAGAGAGAGAGAGAGAGAGAGAGAGAGAGAGAGAGAGAGAGAGAGAGAGAGAGAGAGAGAGAGAGAGAGAGAGAGAGAGAGAGCTGCAAAGAAAAATGTAAAAACCATGAAAAACTAGCTGCACTGATGACCATGAAATCCAAATTGAATAGAGTATAGGTGAAATTCAAAAGGGTTATTGTGTATATATATGTACTTTCATGCATGAAAAATACATCCCTTCAGTATTGGATGGTGAGTAAATCAAACAGATTTGTAGCGCTATCAATCATTAAAATGTAGTATAAAACTAACTCTGGTACTCAGTGGTGAAAGTAGGTCAGTACGCTTCCGTAAGTTTCGGTACACCACGCCGGAAATAAACGAAATGGGACTCACACACACACACACACACAGTTGATTATAATATTTGAAGTAATTATTTTGTGAATTGTTATTTTTGTTTTGCATTATTTTCCTTCTGAAACGTTATTAGTTAATTATTAAAATTAACGTCTTGTATCGACTTATGACTAGATTTATTCATTTGAAGCAGGAGTGCCCAGTATACGGCCCGCCAATCTATTTCTTCTGGCCCACCTTATTAATTCCAACGATTTGTATTTTTTATCCTTGTTCAGAAAATACATATTTCCTATCTTAACATCATGCATTACCAAACTGGAAGCAGCTTCCTGCCAGACGAACGACACTCTCTGCCCGCAGTGCATTACAGAATTACCGCGAGATAACTTTAATGAGAGATTTAAAGATTTCTCCACACATGCCAGCGAGATTAGTTTATTTGAAAACCTTTTTGCACTTCGTCTGAATGATGTAAAAATCGAGCTACAAATGGAAATACTTGAAGTGCAGTGTAACAATGTGTTGAAGGACAATTTTAAGGAGGGTGACTTGGGGAGTTCTACGAGTCCTTATGAACGGAACAATTCCCAGCCTTTTAAAATTTGAGCGGAGATTTGTGTCGCATTTCGGAAGCACCTACGTTTGTGAGGCAACATTTTCGAGGATGAATATAGCAAAGCCACGTTACGAATACAACTGACAGATACACATCTCCACGCAGCCTCAGACTTGATGTTTCGAACCTAGCACCCAATATTGACGAGCATCGTCTGACAAAAATTACCATTAAATTGGTAAGTGTTGATTTTTATGCGCCACCCGCCGTTGTTGTGTAAATGTGCAACGTTACCCACTTAAAATTTAAGTTGTGCACCCCTGATTTAAAAGAAAAAAGTGGAAAAGTTTTGGGAGTTTAGGTGATGTGGCAACATAACACTGAGATTTGCAAGTTTAGGGTATGTGGCAACATAGCATTGTGGTTTGGGAATTTAGGTGATGTGGCAGCATAACACTGAGATTTGCAAATTTAGATGGTGTCAACATATAGGGTGGGCCAAAAGTTCCTATCTATTTTGCTGAAATAATTACTGTATATTTCTTTTTTATTTTCTACAGGCTATAGATGATGATGGATGTACAAGAACGTGTGATGGTAGTAACACTACTTATCCAAGGGAAGAAGTGCAAAGAAATTCTAGAAAAATTCGGAAGAAGATTTCACAAACCAGAGTCTACAGACAAAGCAATTCGCGAGCTGGCCAATAAATTTAAAAGAACAGGATCTGTTCATGATGAGGCAAGATCTGGACGTCCAGGTACCTCTCAAGAAAATGTCGAATTGGTAAAAGATGCCTTTGAAACAAATCCTAGAATGTCAACTCGCACAGCATACCAAAAATTGAGCATACCAAAAAACGACTGCTCTAAGGATTTTAAAATCAACATTAAAAAAGAAAAGTTACCATATTCAAGTGCTACATGAGTTACGCGAAGAGGATTATCCAAGACAGTGTGCACAGAGTTGATTGAGAAAATTCATACCGGAAACTTATCAAACACATTCTCTTCAGCGATGAGGCGACATTCCGCACATGCGGAAAGGTTAATCGACATAATTGCCGTATCTGGGCTAGTGAAAAACCAACCAAGTTTTACGAATGGGAGAGAGATTCTCCTAAAGTTAATGTCTGGTTGGGTATGACAAGATCGAAGATTACGGACCTTTTTTCTTTGCAGAAACTACGGTAACAGGGCCAATTTATCTTGACATACTTCAGCAGTTTCTTGAACCCCAACTTCGTTCAGATGGCATTCTCGACACTTGTTTTTCAACAAGATGAAGCCATGTCACTATGCAAACATCGTTCGGGTGTACCTTGATGAGCCGTGATGGAAACAGGCCCTGGGCAGTGGGCAGCACGATCTTGTGATTTAACACCAGTAGATTTCGTTGCGTGGGGCTTGAAAAGTCTGAGGTTTACCAAACAAGAGTTACAGACCCGCAGGATCTGCGAGCCGGTATTGTCACGGCAGTAGCTAAAATAACCCCAGAGATGTTTGAGAATGTGTTCCGCAATGCACTGGACAGATTCGAGATTTGCAGAGACATTGCTGATGCTCATATCGAAGTTTAGACATAAGCTTGCTAAATAAATATACATCTAATTATGTTATTACATTTTTATCCTAAAATACTATTATTTCAGCAAAATACGAGGGCCACTCAATATATTTTGCCCCACCTTTTTTTTCTTTCCAAGTTTCCATGTAAGTTCCAGAAATTTTGTACACAAGTCATTACATACCTTTTTTACAAGTTTTTATTTTTCCACATAGTCTCCATCCTTTTCCACGGCTTTCCTCCACATCGAAACAAGGACCTTTATTCCTTGCTGGTAAAAGTCCGCTGGAGCCACCTCTTAACTCCTCAACAACCTCATTGTCACTCTGAAACTTTCTTCCACGAATAGCATCCTTCATTGGCCCAAACAAATGGAAGTCTGAAGGTGCCAGATCCGGGCTGTATGGAGGGTGGGGTAACACAGTCAAGCGCATTTTTCTGATGGCCTCTCTTGTTTGCAAACTGTTGTGTGGTCTTGCGTTATCGTGCAAAAGAAGGACGTCTTCCAGTTTTCTCTCCGGGCGAACTCGCTTTATACGTCTTTGGAGTCTCTGTAGGGTAGCAGTATATGCCTCTGAGTTGATTGTTTGTCCTTTCTTCATAATGTCTACCAGAATCACCCCTTTCATGTCAAAGAAAATGGTGGCCATAACCTTTCCTGCAGAGGGAGCCATTTTGAACTTTTTCTTGCGTGGGGAGTCTGCGTGATGCCACTCCATGAATTGGCGTTTTATTTCAGGTTCAAAGTGGTGTACCCAAGTCTCATCCCCAGTCACAATTCGTGTACCACCTATGCCACAAGTAAGCAGTTCCCGAAAAACGGAACTAGCAGGAGGTGCAGAGAAATGCTAACAAAGAGAGAAGTATTAGATAAAGAAAAACTTGAAAAAACCCGACTGTCGGTTCCACAGCATCAGTGCAAACATCAAATTAGGAAAATCAGAAATCACAAAGGGTGAAATAAAAAAGATCCAAAAAGAGGTAGAAGAATATGTCCAAACTGTCCAAAAGGGTAGTGAGAACACCATGAGTGAGTGGACATGGACACTGGAGAGAAATCTGTACCTGTTAGAAAGCCTGTATATAGGACAGATGATCCCAGAAAAAGAGGACAAGAGTGAACTCCTAAAATGGGCAATTGGAAGGAAGGAGTTTGATGAGAATGACTACATGGTATACAGATTCCAGAAGCGGTACACAGACCATACAGTGGACCGGAAGAAAGTGATCAGGCAAAAACATCATGTCCTAAAGACAATCACTGAAAGAGGAACTGACCATGAGAGGAAACAGAGAGCCACATTACCAACACATGAAGAGGCACAGAAAGCTAAAGAAAAGGCAATGCGGATAGTGCAGGAACAGCTGGTAATAACTGCTGACACCCTTGAAGAAATAAGAACAAGCAAAGGGACAGTAAGTAGAGGGAAGAAGCAAACCAAAAAAAATAAGCTGGCTGAAACACCAGAAAGCCAAGCGGAGCCCTCAATAAGAGAAAAACCAATAGAGACAGCCCCAGATACTATAGTGGAAGCACCACCTAAAGACAGTAAAGAAGAAGTGGACAAGGATGCATGCCCAGGGTGGGAAGAGGAGGAGGTGGAAGTGGAAATGAACCACAGGCACACAAATATCGTGCCACCCCCTCCCCCTCCCCCTCCACCTCCCCCAAGTGAACCATCAGATGATGAGGGAGATTCTACATCAGGACTAGGCAATGACAGTGCGGATGAGACAGAAGAGGAGAGTGAGGAAGAGAAGGAGATGAAGAGAAGGATCCTAATCCACAGAGAAGAAGACATAAACCAGGAACTGAAATGCAGAAGACCACTGCCCAAGCTGAGGAACACCCAGAAGGTCAGAAAATACATAGAGATGGCAAACAAGGTACTACCTACAATAACACCCGAGGAGAGTAACCTTACAGAATTGAATAGGTTGTATTATGCAACAGCAGTCAGTGTAACAGAAATGGCAGGAGTAAAAATGCGCAAGCAGAATAGCCAGGAGCAAAACCAGGGAAGGAATAGGAATGAGAGGAAGCCAAGGTGGCAGCAGAGGCTAGAGAACAGAGTAGGTAACCTCAGGAAGGAGATCTCAATATTAACCACCCATATGAGGGGGGAAATAAGATCTGAACTGGGAAGGAGGAAAGTAAATGTACTAATCCAAAGAGAAAGGCTGGACAATGAACAAAAGATCAGACAAAGCATTGCCAGGAAAAAACTAGACCTGTCGGCAAAGGCAAAAAGATTGGCAAGATACATACGCTTGGACAAGGAAAAGAAACAAAATGAGATGTTTGAAGACAATCCAACAAAACTGTTTAGAGAATTAAAGAATGCCCAAATAAATGTAGAAAGACCCCCTGAAAAAGAACAAGTGGAGCATTTCTGGAAGAACATCTATGAGAATGAAGTCAACCATAATGATGGTGCAGTATGGATTGGAAGCCTTTACAACAGCGAAAAGGTGAGAAACATCTCAGAGATGGACATGGACAGAATAACTGTAAAAGAAGTTGAGGAAAAAATAAGAAAAAGCAGCAACTGGAAAGCACCAGGACCAGACATGATTAAGAACTTCTGGTTGAAAAAGCTAACATCACTTAGTGGAAATCTAACGAGGTGCTTCAACAAAATAATAACAGCAGAAGAAGAAGCACCAGAATGGTTGATGAAAGGAAAAACAACACTACTGCCAAAGTCCCATGAGACCCAGAATCCAAGTAAATACAGACCAATAACGTGCTTGCCTACAACCTACAAAATACTAACTGGAGTCATAGCTGACAGGATCTACAGCCATGCAGAAGAAAACAACATCATAAGCCCAGAACAAAAAGGATGCAGCAGAAAAAACGTATGGGACAAAAGACCAGCTGCTAATCAACAGGGCTATATTGGAAAACAGCAGAAAGAAACAGAGAAATCTAAGCATGGCATGGATTGACTACAAAAAAGCGTATGACAGCGTGCCCCACTCCTGGGTAAAGGAAGTATTGAGACTATACAAGATCCATCCTACTATCAGGATCTTCTTAGAAACAGCGATGACACGATGGGAAACAGACTTAACTCTCCATCACAGTAAGGGAACTTTAGAAGTGAACAATGTAAGAATCAAGAGAGGGATCTATCAAGGTGACTCAATATCCCCTCTGTTGTTTGTATTGGCGCTAAACCCGCTCAGCCAACTAATCAACAACCTAAACAAAGGCTATGTGCTGAGACCAAGGGAAAAAAACAGCCCAAAAATATCGCATTTATTTTACATGGATGACCTAAAACTGTATGCCCCAAACAAAAGCGAGCTAACAGAAGAGGTCAGGGAGGTCAAAAAGTTCTCAGATGACATCCAGATGGAGTTTGGTCTTGATAAATGTGCCACTGTCACACTAAAGAAAGGCAAAAGGTGTGAATCAGAAAACATCAGGGTGGACAACATCGTGATAGAAGATCTAGAGCAAGAGGCTACATACAAATATCTGGGGATGGAAGAATCTGAAAAGATGGAGAATGACATCATGAAGGAAAGACTGCGGAAGGAATACTCAAAGAGAATAAAGCTAATCCTAAAATCTCACCTAAACAGTAAGAATAAGATCCTGTCCATAAACTTACTGGCGGTACCTGTACTGTCATACAGTTTTGGCATTATTAACTGGACCCAGCAAGAAATCAACAAACTGGATACGATCACCAGGAAATTGCTCCATGCGCATAAAATCATATATAAAAACCAATGCACACCAAGGTTATACCTGCCAAGGAGGGTCGGTGGATTAGGGCTCGCACTAATAGATCAAGCGCACAAAGCCACAACAATAGGATTAGCACAGTACATAAAGGAAGGAGAGGGAAGGCTAGTGAGATTTGTAAGAGACCATGAACGTGAAAAGCCTCAAACAACATCACTCTCAAAAAAAGCAAATGACTATCTAGCAGATGCTGGCATAGGACCTGAACAGCTTGAAGACATCGCAACTAAACCTCTCATGGAAAAAATAACCACCATCAAAAGAAGATATAACAAGAAAAGATCAGGAGAAAAGGAGAAGAACTGGGAAGAGCACAAGTTCAGCAAAGTATACAAAGAGGATGTGCTGAACAGATATATAGAGAGGGAGAAAACTGTGGAGTTCCTGGTAAGAGGGGCACTGAGACCAGAGGACGAACGACTGGTAATAGCAGCACAGGACCAGGCATTACGAACAAACTGGTTCAAAAAGAACATCGAGGGCAGAAATGAAAGCGAGATGTGCAGACTGTGCTCAAAGAGCCCAGAGACTGTAAGTCATATACTGTCGGGGTGTGAAGTACTCCTGCACAGAGGAAACTACACAGACAGACACAATGCAGTCTGCAAGCTAATCCACTTCAAGCTGTGTAGGAAATACGAAATAAGGCTAGAAACTGAAAAGCACTGGGAACATATTCCACAAGGAATAGAAGACAGTGACAAAGTGCTGCTCCTATACGATCACGAGATACCAACTGACATCAGGGTATCAGGATGCAGGCCAGACATAGTGGTGAGAGAGAAGGAGGGTAATAAGTGCCTATTGGTGGAAGTAGGAGTCCCTGCAGACTGGAATGTGGCAAACTATGAAAGGGAAAAGGTATTAAAATACCAGAGACTCAAACATGAAATAAGGAGAATGTGGAATGTGGAACCTGAGATCATCCCAATTGTAGTAGGGGCAACAGGAGCGGTAAAGAAGTCCACAGTAGAGTTCCTGAACCAACTGCCCATAAGTGTGACGTCTGGAGAAATTGTAAGGGAGATATTAAGACACAGCACCTCCATCTTACGCCTAGTACTAGGCTGTACCTAGAAATTCCTTAGGGTTAAGGTTTAACCCCGGAAGCAAGAAACTCTCTCCATCTGGAGTAGAAGGGAAAAAACTAAAAAAGAGAAAAGGAAGTCATCCCCTTCTGTCTCGTATCGAACCAACGACTCGGAAGCAATTTCTTTTCTTTGGGCTTTGTGATCTTCAGTCAGTTGGCGAGGAACAAACCGTGAACACACTTTTGAGTATCCCAGTTGCTGAATTATCGTATTCACACTTCCTTCACTAACTCCTAGCTCCAGTGACAGTTCCTTGTATGTGACGATTTGATCGAATGATGCTATTAGCACGTTGCACAGTGTGAGATGTCACAGCCGATGCCGGGCGACCGCTGCGTGGCTCATCAGCGAGGCTGGCTCTCCCTCCGATGATCTCACACGTTTAGACCAGCGTCCAACTGTGCTTCGATCGACAACAGCATCTCCGTAAACGTTTTGTAGACGTTTGTAAATATTTCCAACCATTTCCTTCTCTGCGGTTAAGAACTAGATAACAGCTCTCTGTTTACGACGCAAACGTCAGACGCCATTTTCGAAACTGCGTTAACCATCGGTTTTATACAAGGAGGGGAGGTTCAAACTGGAAAAATCCGGTTATGTGAAGCGCAGAAAGTTCAAACTTACGGCCCAAAAGACATTTGAGCCCCATGGCCTATTATTTAGCTAAGAAAAAATGATGGGGCAAAATATATTGAGTGCCCATAGTAGATAGGGACTTTTGGACCACTGATGTATGGGAGTATGGGCACAGTACGAGTAAGAAATGAAATCTACTCGCACCATTGAATTGATACTGATAGCACTTTATTACAAACCTCAAAACATCGCATCCAATAAGTTCCACGACACTTCTTTGTCATACTATTAACGTAACTACCAAGTACCCATATAATATTTAGATTCTTTATATTTCGTTTCCTTTTTAAAATGAAATACAAAGACCAGATTCGAGAAAAAGTGTCGCATTCTTTCATGAATGAATTTGAATGCGTTAAAGCAACAGATACCCCCCCCCCCCCCCCCCCCCCCC
>JAJOZX010000215.1:482500-547938 GCA_023014485.1 Bathynomus jamesi | reverse complement strand
AATATCTGGCAATTTTCTTGCAAATTTGATTCTTGAATCGAGCAATTTTTCCCCAAATCTAGCAAATTTTGATCGACCACTAGCAATTTCAAATCTTTACGACCTGGTCACACTAGCCACAATAACGGTAATACAAATCAGTGAGGAGGGTCAGCATATGGCACAGCGTTCAGGCCAGACTAATGTTCCCATCTCGTTAACTCCTGGGTTATTTATTATCCAGCCACATTGGGAGTCTCAGTATTACCATCAACCTATGGTTGTAGTTCCTTATCACATATATACTGAAGGATAACTAAAGTGCTTTTCTGAAAAATATGATAAAAACAAGGTAAGTTCAAAGCTGTACTTGAAAGCAAATATTATTTGGTCTCTCGGATGGCGCAATAGTAAAGCTTTGCTTGGAACTTGGCCCAAACGACACTGGGACGAATCCTCCTCTGTGTCCCTCATTTTACTTAGTTTTCATTATACTTTTTAGCCCTGAACACGACAAAAGTATTGCCAAACGTTTGCCGGATTAAGTATGTTTCAGTTTGGATTGATTTTTCTTTTCTATATATATTATATATATATATATATATATATATATATATATACATATATATACTTTATATAAAGATTTCCTACATACAAATTCCTCTATATATATAACAAAACTTTGGTACAAAATAACGCCAATAAGACGACGAAATAGGCTAAAAGGATCCATTTTCTCGCGCGATTTCTTATTCATAGAAGCTATTAAATGAAGCTCTTTTTTCCACATCATCTCACAAGCAGCGGAACGAGGCAGTCTTAAATTGTCCCAATAAAGCTTTGAAGTCTGGATGGAAGTCCCTCATTCTTCTGATCTTCTGAAAGAAAATTTGAATCTCCAAAAACGTATAAAGTTAACTGAAGTTCAATTAGAAGCAGTTAGATTCGCCCTTTTATTGAAGCAAGATTTCGGAAATGGTTGGAAAGGTTTTAATATGGGGATGGTTATAAAGAGGGGATGAAAAGGGGAAGGATCGAGGGAATATGGATTAAAAATATATACTACATATAAAAATTAAGTGACTTCAATTTTTATTTTTATTTGTATTAAATCATAATTACAAAATTTTAGAATCTTTAATGAAGAAAACGTCAGTACTTTGATTATAAACAGTATATAAGGATAAAGAGAATTATCAGCACTAACGTCAACATTATGAAGATTTAATATCAGACGTTTCGGAAGTGAAACGCTCATCATCAGTGGCTTTTTATTGTTTTCAGTCACTGATGATGGGAGTTTAACTTCCGAAACGTCTGATATTAAATTTTCATGATGTTTACGTGGGTGTCGATCATCCTTTTTATCCTTAAATGCCGGTACCCTGAGAACACCCCTTTCTCTACAATTATATATATAAATATATATGTGTGTGTGTGTGTGTGTGTGTGTGTGTGTATGTGTGTGTGTGTGCGTAAAATACGTAAACAAATTAATATGAAAATGAAACCATCACACATGTTTGCTTTTCTCTGGTCTGTTAACAATGAATGAAAATTCTGTATGATAAAAATAAGTACCGGTATTACAATTATTAAGAGTAATTTTAACATAGAATGTAAAGTTGAGCAGTATGGGCGTATTGAGCCAGAGTGCAATGCAATCACGTGTAACAATGCAACACTGCATCAACATTGCACCCAACGTCGCACCTCTGCATCCAACATTGCACCGCTAAATTGCTTCATTTTGCAACGTTTGCAACGTCGCAACATTGAGGAAAAATAGGTGCTATGGCCAGGAAAGTAGGGTAGGGGGACTAGAGGGTGTGCCAAACTTCAAATATAAACGAATAAAGCCTATCCCTCCCAGAAACACCCCACTTCAGACCTACAACCAACCATACTACATACTTTAGGGACCAACAGCAGCAGGATGTCACATCAATAACATAATTATGGACTTTAGCGCTTACTAGCAGCACGATGTCACATGAATATGATTGCGGACTTTAGCCGCCAGTAGAAATAAAAACGTTTCATCTCTCAATAAATATAATAAAATTATATATATATATATATATATATATATATATATTATATATAAAATGAAACAAGCAAAAAGAATGCAGGTTGCTCACAGACTTGATACAGCCCGTCGAAACCTGTTCCGGGAACAACAACCAGCCTCACTGTAGGTATTCAACCCAAAGTGCGTTTCATTATGATTACCTCTCCTCACGCTGTTAAGTAAAGCGGCTGTAACATTGTATTTTTGGGTAAGCATGTGACATCTGCGTTACACTGAACATCCTCTTTACACCATTCCCATAAAAAAACATGGATATAACCATATACTGTTTGTACGTAAGTGCCATACTCTAAACGATTTTTAACGTACAAACATTAGACATAATCGAATAAAGGATAACTTACAATTATAAATTTAATAATTACATTTTTTATAGAAAGAGAGAAGAGAGAAGGTTTTCAAAGAAGTTGGCAAAGGTATATATATATATATATATATATATATATACGGGATGAATTTCACAATTAAACACGTGAAATGAAATGAATTTAGTTTTTTTCCTTGTGGGTTTGCATCATATATATATATATATATATATATATATATATATATATATATATATATACAGGGTGTCTCAAAAGTCGCGCACCATAGGCTTTATTCAGACTTACGAGGTTTACGAGTCGAAATGGTTTATAAGTGGTTTCATTACAATATGTGTTCGAATAATAAAATTAATAGTATGTTCAATTAATAAAAAAGCTATCTTAAAATAATTAAATTGAATGAAGCTATATTAGCCAAGGGTGTCTTAGAAGTCGCGCACCCTTGGCTAATATACATAGCTTCATTAAATTTAATTATTTTAAAACAGCTTTTTGATTAATTGTACATACTATTAATTTTATTAGTCGAACATTATCGAACATCTATAGTAATTAAACATCACTTATAAACCATTTCGACTCGTAAACCTCGAGAGCCTGAAAAAAGCCTATGGTGCGCGACTTTTGACACACACACACACACATATATATATATATATAATATATATATATATAATGTTATAATAATGTTATAATGTTTCAGACCAACAAAGACACTAGGATCCACTCATGGCTGGTCTACCTAACTGTGCTCGTAATTGTGTATTGTGCATGTCTTCCGTGGTGGCAGAGGGGACCTACAATTTTACGTGGGTTCCGAACCACAAAGAACATAAGAAATTTTTATAGTGGGCACACTAGGGGCCACGTCGGCCCATCGAGGTGGCTCCACTATGTAAAAACTGCCTCTACATTGGCAACAACCAATTTTTACAAAACTAAATAATTATAAATTTAAAACTAATTAATTATCAATTTAAAACTAAAGATAGAATCTCTGGATCCAGAGGATCAAGTCATAATAGACTACTATCCACAAATCTGTTACACTCTATATCTATTTATAACCGACACAATGGATTGACAAAAGTAAATAGACACCCATGTTAAGTAGACAAAAAATTTGATAAAAGATTTTTTTCACAAGTATCAGAACAAATAATTTTCCGAGATGATTACAAGGTCTTAAATATATACATACCTTCCAGATATAAAGTCGGTTTCTTAAATTAAAAGTGTGAAACACAGTCTGTCCTAAATAAACTTTCGTTATAACCTTCAGTTTCAAAATAATAACTTCGCACAGTATTTGGACGAATAGATGAATAATATATATATATATATATATACATATATATATATATATATATATATATATATATATATATATACCTTTCAACATTTTAACCTTTCAAATGTTCCGTGAGATGATTCCTCATTTCACGAAGGTCAAGCTTGTCGCCACTCCTCTCGAGTTCGCTTGGTGAAGTAGGGAGTTGGTTTCTTGAATTCTCCACCTCACATAGCCAGGTACGGCCGGCTCATCAGGGATTGTTCTGAGCCAGGTGTCTAATCTTCTTTTGAAGATGTCCACCGCAACACCACTCGTGTTCCTTAGTGCGCTGGGCAGCTTATTAAACAGTTTTGGTCCTCTCACAACAAAACTATTTTCTTTCAGGGTTAGGGATGTTCCCTGTCTAGCCTTTAGTTTGGGAACACGACACAGTCTTTTTTCTACTTTTCACTCTTGTTTGGGGGGATATAGGGTTCAGAGTAAGATTTGGAGCTAGTTTCGCCATTATTTTCCAAGTGTAAATAATGGTGTATCTATCTCTCCTCCTTTCCAGTGAATATAGGTTTAATTCGCGTAACCTTTCCCAGTAATTTAGTTCTTTGCACCCATTGATCTTGGCTGTTAAGCTTCTCTGAACCCCTTCTAACTGACTAATGTCTTCTTTTTATATGGGGATGTTAGAACCGAGCAGTATTCCAACTTGGGTATGATCAGTGTTTTCAATAGAGGAATCATTATATTTATATACTGTATATATATATATATATATATATATATATATATATATATATATATATATATATACTATATATATAAATGGAGAGAGCGACCGGAAATTCCTTTCCTCGCCGTTCTCAAACATCACGGATTCAAAATAAAAGCTATACATCTGGGCATGAAACAGGCCCACGGATGAAACACAGACTTTGTGGTATTTCCCGAAATGACTAAAGGACGTCACCAAGGCCTATAAAACGCAGGTTCTTTCTAAAATCACTCTCACTTGCCTTCTTCTCGTTTTTGTCGTTACGTCTCTCTCAGCGACTTCGTCAGTAACATCACTCGTCATGCCACCCTCTCTCCGGCGAAGGCCGGAGAGTGGCCCACTGTTCCTTCAAGGCTCTGGTCGAGCATACACGAAGTCTGTCATCAAGTAAGGCCTTCTACAATTTCATCCTGCAAGAAGCAACATCACTGCTGCAGGAGTTTCCGTTGCCCCCCTTTTCAACAAGTCTCTACCGGCCGGCCCTCAACCCTCATCCGCTCGCCGGTAAGGCCAGTCCGCCTGCAGAAGCAATCCTTCGAAGCCCAGGTCCGTAAAACTTCTAGTAGGCTACAAGCCACAAGCCTACCCTTGCCTTCGTGTTAAGCAATTCCCGCGTAGCCTGCATAGTGTAAGCGCAAACAACCAGCAAACTAACTCTTTCATTACGACTGCGGTAGGCCTGTACAATTATTTTACCGTATTCAATTATCTTACTGTATTTATATCCGCTTGCTTATTTGCTCATCTATGTATTTCATTTTACTTGCCTAATCCATTTACTGTACCATACCGTACTTTCATTATCTCAGTTATTATTGGCTTAATTACTTATTGTGCGTTCACTGCTGCATATCTCATTAGCCTACCTAAATTAGTGTTTATCATCATTGTACTTAATTAACGATTATACTGTGTAACCATTTCGTATTACCAATAATCAGTCATTTGTAATATACTATAAATACCGTTATAGAATTGTTAATCACTGTGAACAAATAATTCATTTACTTTGCTAATTAAACAAAACAACAAAGTAATTTCTCTCTCCTTTTTATATATTGTTTGTTCGGGCTGTAGGCCCAGGCTGGTGACCCCTAATTATTCATTTCAATTTAATTCATAAATTATAGTAAGCCTACTTTCGTGGCCACATCAAATTGGTGATCCGTAGACCCATATATATATATATATATAAGGGTGTCCCAAAAAAAACTATATACTCCTTATAGCATCATATATTTTATAATTTTAAAAAACCAAACAATATATTGTTATAGCAATTGCCAATGAAAGGTAAATTAGTAATCTAAGTGATCAAAATGTTATAGCGAGTTGTTTGCATATAAAATTTAATTAACTACGCCAAGTGCTCAAAATGTTCTCCGGCGGCATGAATGCACTTTCAATACAACAAAATCGTGTGGTCTGATGAAGCTACCTTCAAGCTGAATGGCACAGTAAATCGACACAACTGCAGGTACTGGTCACTTGATAATCCACACGTTTATGTGGATAAACATGTTAATTTACCAGGATTAACAGCATGGTGTGGTTTATCATCCAGGGGGTTTGGTTGGACCATTTTTCTTTAATGGGACAGTTACCGGTGTCGCATATCTCAACATGCTGCGGACAGAAATTATACCTGCAGTTCGGAAGTTGTTTGGAAACGACGACTTTTACTTTCAACAAGATGGAGCCCCCCCCTCATTATCATTGTGATGTCAGAAGGTACCTCGATGAAACGTTGCCTAACCGTTGGATAGGACGAAGAGGAAGCGTTGAGTATCCTCCATGTTCACCGGACTTGACTCCACTTGATTTTTACTTGTGGGGCTACCTGAAGGATGCAGTTTATGGTACAAGACCTGCAACACTCGAACACCTTAAGGATGCAGTTAGGGAAAAGTGCGGGACCATCACAGCATCCACATTAGTCCATGTCTGCGAATCAGTTAGTCGACGCATTCAAAAGTGCATTCATGCCGCCGGAGAACATTTTGAGCACTTGGCGTAGTTAATTAAATTTTATATGCAAACAACTCGCTATAACATTTTGATCACTTAGATTACTAATTTACCTTTCATTGGCAATTGCCATAACAATATATTGTTTTTTTTTTAAATTATAAAATATATGATGCTATAAAGAGTATATAGTTTTTTTTGGGACACCCTATATATATATATATTTTTTTTTTTTTTATTGGGGTCGTTTAACCTCCTTCGCAACATCTAAGGTCATATGACGGAGGGGACCTACAGCTTTACGTGGGATCCGAACCACGGGTCGCTACATAATTTGGGCGCGGAGGACGGTCTCCCATCCAATTACTACCCAGACCCAATGTCTCTTAACTTCGCTGATCTCCGGGAAGCGGTGTTACGACATCGACCACGACGTAGCCCATATATATATATATATATATATATATATATATATATATATATTCCACACAGGGACCATTCTGAGTTGTGTGATACATACACTGTATAATGTTATAATGTTTCAGACCAACAAAGACCCTAGGATCCACTCATGGCTGGTCTACCTAACTGTGGTTGTAGTTGTGTATTACGCAAGTAGTATAGCCGCAAAAGGGTAGAGTGCAGGAATGTTGCAAGTGATTATGTAATGTTGCAAAGGGGGGTGGGGTGTTGCAAAAAAAGGAAAAAAAGAAAAAATTACCCCAAAGGGGGGATGCTGCAGGTGCAACAAGGAAAACTTGGAGGCAGGCGGCGTTATCCCCCAAGAGAAAGAAGAGAAAGGAGAGAAAGGAGAGAAAGGAGGAGAGGTGTTCACCTGGCAGGAGCCAAGTGCATATTAAGACTTCAGCCGAGTAGGCGTTGTTTTATAGGATCCTAATCAGCCAGTTGGCTGTAAATGGCTTGAGTTGCCAGATAGCGCCATGTATTCATTTAATTCTAATCGAAGACTGAGTTGCCAGATACCATTGTATACATTATTATAGACTCCTAATCAGCCAGTTGGCTGTAAATGGCTTGAGTTGCCAGATACCACTTTTTAGCAATACCATTGTATACATTATTATAGACTCCTAATCAGCCAGTTGGCTGTAAATGGCTTGAGTTGCCAGATACCACTTTTTAGCGATACATTGTATACATTATTATATTTCTTAAAATAATACCGGTAGTAGGTTTAGAAGGCGTAACATGATATAATTAAGTAAAACAACATTGCATCATTCTGTTTATTATAAATATATAGAAAATAAATATACATTTCAATTGAGGAATATGCATATAATCATAACAGTACAGGAAATATATCACGCAATATATAAATATTTCATAAAATAAAATATACATAACAAGAAATATCACGAAAATATATAAATACATTTCAATAATAATAGAAATATGCATAACAGTACAGGGAAATATCACGCAAAATATATAAATACATTTCAATAATAATAGAAATATGTACATAACAGTACAGGAGAAATATCACGCAAAATATTAAATACATTTCAATAATAATAGAAATATGCGTATAATCAGTACAGGAGAAATATCACGCAAAATATATAAATACATTTCACTTTTTTTCAAAATACTAAACTCGGTCTTAATCGAGTTTACAATTACATCATTATTGCTCTGCATTACGCAGTATATGCGGCTTAATAATATTTCACCGCTTAAAGTATAGGGAAACCTGTATTCGATATGAAGGGCTTTCATATCGTTCAGTACTATTTTTGTTCCCACTTTACAACCGGTTGGTAAGTCATCTTTAAATACGTCTAGAATACAATCAAAAGCACGCACAAAGAGTTCATCGTTAGCTACATTATTAAACACAAGTTTATAAACACGCTTTTCCAATCGAGGGTTTATTTCTACCGACTCGAGCTTTTCAATCGTGAACTCACTCAACATAACGGCAATTGAAATAATCTTCTAAATCGTTACGACAACTGCGCGTTATATAAAGAAATAGTTCTTCAGGGTGAACGGTGTAGGTGAGCTCAGCCTTGTACCGATCAATTGCTTTGTACCAAAGTTCATGGTATTTCAAAGAGTCTAAACTTTTTAAATAAACGTCCAGCTAGACCATTTCACCAGCCCTACACTCGGTAAACCCATCGAGCAGAGCGTGTATGCGTATTCAAGTACTGTATCAAAATAAAGCATATCCGTAACACGCGCGTCTAATATAGGTTTCAGCTTGCGGAATCCGACGATTTCAAACATTCTGTCGAGGATGAAACGGTTTCGCGTAGGAATAAGAGCGTTATTATCAGAAGCATTCTTCCACATCAGCCGTATATCAATGCACGGCCGATCGTTATTTATACACAACGTACATACAACGGCGTATGAGGGTGCGTCACTAATCTGCTCTCTTCTTGTACCTACGTTAGCAGGTATTTTATAACGATCTTCACTCCACTTCTCAACTATCACGAAGATTCTATTCATCTCCTCGACACTTAAATAAACCCGTTTGTTTGTCGTCTACATTCCGTTTCCAGTACATAGCTAATGGTACCGGAATTACGCCTGAACACGCGCAACGATTTCGTCACGGACACATCGTACGAGGCGTTGAGAATGCTGCTCAAAGGAAGTTCCATCGTATTCGAGGAGCGCACGTCCACTCGGTTCAAGCTCTGAGATAACTATGAGCCGTGTGAGGCACGCAGGTAGGCAGGAACGGTTCGACGGGCGGCTGACTCGATGATACGTGAATGGGTTGTTCGTATCCGCGAGTCGAATTGTTGCACATATTTGTTTTTCCGAATTAATTTCATCACTACCAGCCTACGCACCAGACAGTTTGGATAAGAACTAGGACATTTTATGTTTTACTAAACATCTTCACACTCCGGCGCACTATTTGAGAGGAACATATGCTCATATTTTTCCTTTCTGCCCATCAAACGATACTCGTCTCTAAAGTCTGTTAAAAACTCACGCAGGGCACTAGCCACAACCTCACTACGAACCTCATCATGATATACGTTAATATAGTGATAAAAATACTTAAGATTGTCCATGATCACGAGATTCACATTTTCAGTCGTAGGGTATGAGTATCGACATGGTGTAGCATGACGTAATACCGCTTGTCACACCACCCATCCGCAAGGCTCATTATCCATACCTGCTGCTTCTCTTCTGCACGCGTTGTTTCTTTTACTTCACGGTGTATGTGAGACTTTATAAAGTTTAGCTCTGCAGCATACTTCAGCACATCGTCTGTGCAACGAAAGCCTTCAACGTCTCACCAGAACATCCGTAGAGTATTTGTACATCTTGGAACTTCGCACAATCCAATGTGTTTTAAAAGAGGCATAGGAGGGGGAATAGGAAGTTTTTCGGTATCCACCACATCCTCACACTTTGTGAATACCATTTCATAAACGTTGTGCAATATTAAAGGTAGCCATTTGAATACACGTCTGATCTGAATACACGTCTGATCTCTCGGGCTTACTGCAGTCGACTGACCACGCAGGGACTCCCAGATAGTAGCATGACTCACGGTCTTACAGTGGGCGGAGCTTAGAACTTTCACCTGCACACACACACACACACAAAGGAGAAAGTGAAACGCTAATTGAAACATGATTTATTTAATAAACGAGATATTCAAGTTATATATATTTACAAATACGATTTAATAAACGAGATATTCAAGTTATATATATATTTACAATACGTGTAATAAATCAATAGATACTTTACAAATACGATTTAATAAACGAGATATTCAAGTTATATATATATTTACAAATACGTGTAATAAATCAATAGATACGATATATACAAGACAAATACGTGTGAGTTAACAATAGAAGCATCATTGGTATCCAAAGGGTACGGTATCATAGGTACCAGGTAACTGGTAACGTTTCCTATAGGTGTTACGGCACACCTTCGTACCCCTAAGTTCCTTCACGCCCCCAGCTTCTGCGCCCGAAAATTGTGGGTGCCTACAATTAGTTGGGGTGGTTGTTCATCATCATCCCAAACATACTAGATCCTTCAACGATTCAAAGTTAACAACCTGCCGATTCGCATGGTTGAGCGTAATACCCTTTGCCTTCACGATATATTTCATTTCCTCCCCCACCCTGACCCGTACCCCATAAGTCTTAGGTCCTGTTGAGACAAAAGAGTCGGCGTATGCGTTGTCCCCATACTCATCCTTGATCTCATCAGTGAGCTCGCCGAGGAACTCCCCAATAGCGGGCATGTATTCACCCTCCCTCTCTGTGAATATCACGCTATCTGTATCGGCATACAATACTCTCCGCCCAAGAGAATGCAATAGACCCCAAAGTTTTATACGGGCGTAGGCTGTTGTGAAGCTGGCCACAGGTATGTTTGTAACCCTTGAGGTATCTGTGGCAAATTCAGTGTTGTTGTACTTTATTACGTAAGTATTACCTACATTCACGATCTCCATGACCTCTTTATCGGGGCATTGGCATAATCCCAGACATCGCTATAACTTTGTGCCAAATGAATGCTCCCTCTGCCGGTATTCTGCGCAAATTTTCCCCATAGACTGTTTAGACACAATTTGCACTAAAGCGCTTGCCAGGATTCTTTACAATTTGGACACGATCAAGTTGTATACCTTCGCGGTCGCGGTAACGTTGAATATAGGCAGACTTTTCATCTTCGGTATCAACTCCTCGCGGATACCCTGATGCTCAACCTTATCCTTCAAAAAGGCGTTTATATATGGTGTGAAAAGGTTGGGTAGCTTCTGAAACCTCCACACCTCATGTATCTTCAGTATTCTATAACCATGGCGTACGGCTAGGGCCAGCTCAGGACTTGTATATACGCCTCTGATCTTACGCTGGTGGGGTATATGGTTACATTCGCCGTTATCCTCTTCCGCGCACTTCACGCACAGGGGAAACATGAGCTTGTCGTCGATAACGACAGGTAAGATAGGCATCCATAAATTGCTTGGGGGGAGTACGTCTACGAAAGAGAGCAATTGATCACACAGTTTCCAAATTAGTTGGCAAATTTATGAAAAAAGTGTGTGGAAACCATTCATGTGCAAAAGTCTTAGTTTGATAAAATATGGTAAATGTGGTACACAGTAGTTCTTTAGTTAATTTCAAGAAAAATTTAGACACTTTCATGAGTGAAAGAGATAGTTTGTAGATTGTATATCGTGCATAGCCTTAGTTTCAGTTTTGTAGGCTCTTTTGGTGGAAGTAAATAGTTGTATATTAATTAGCTAGTTTGAGATTGACATTTTACAAAATTTTATTATTATTAAAATGTAGCTGATGACTTGGATTACCTCAATAGGCCCAAGTGCCTTCATGTTTTCCAAATGAAATGTAATGTAACGTAATAACTTAGCTAAGAATACGGTATACACTATTCACATTCAGCAAACTATCTCTTTCATTCATGGAAGTGTCTAAATTTTTCTTAAAATTAACTAATGAGCTACTGTTTACCACATCATATGGCAAGTCATTCCAAAAATCTACTACTCTATGAGTAAGAAGTATTTTTGTAGATCAAGTCAACAAGTCTGTTTTCTAATTTTCTTATTATGCCCACAAGTTATCCCATCAGTATCTAGTGAGAAAAGGTTATGTACATCTAAAGTGTCCAAACCTGAAAACATTAAATTTAAACATCTGTATCATATCTCTCTTCATGTCTCTCAAAACTAAACATGCCTAGTTCCTTTAATCTTTTCCAGTATCCCTAACTACTGTCATCAAATGAATTAGCCACAGCCTACTAAGGGCCTATTTCTTTTTACAACATTGAATTGTAATTTTACTTCCATTTTATTACTTGGTAAGTTAATTCACAAATGTTAAATTATCTAAATAAGTTTTACTCATAAAAAAGAAATATACCTAGATTATTACTACATTTGCAGTACAAAACCTTAAATTTAAGTAGCGTATTACTTCCCTTAATACAAGTGTACAGTACTTAGCTATATACAATAATGAATTCCTGAGTTTTTAAGCATGTATATTATTGGTTATAAGTTCATATTCTTTTTTAATATGTGTTGTTTTATGTAAATTCGTATGTAAACTTATATACAGCTAATAACTCTTATGTTTAGACACTGACTCAGGAATTTATTATTGTACTCAGGCTTTAAGTCTGATTGTCTTCAACACTCCATGGCCTCACAGCCATAAATTGACAATTTATTATTCAGCTTGATACAGGCCTTGTTTTATCTAAAATTGAGGAGTATTTAAAAAAAGCCTAAGTAACTACAGACCTGTATCAAGCTGAATAATAAATTGTCAATTTATGGCTGTGAGGCCATGGAGTGTTGAAGACAATCAGACTTAAAGCCTGAGTACAATAATAAATTCCTGAGTCAGTGTCTAAACATAAGAGTTATTAGCTGTATATAAGTTTACATACGAATTTACATAAAACAACACATATTAAAAAAGAATATGAACTTATAACCAATAATACATGCTTAAAAACTCAGGAATTCATTATTGTATATAGCTAAGTACTGTACACTTGTATTAAGGGAAGTAATACGCTACTTAAATTTAAGGTTTTGTACTGCAAATGTAGTAATAATCTAGGTATATGTCTTTTTTTATGAGTAAAACTTATTTAGATAATTTAACATTTGTGAATTAACTTACCAAGTAATAAAATGGAAGTAAAATTACAATTCAATGTTGTAAAAAGAAATAGGCCCTTAGTAGGCTGTGGCTAATTCATTTGATGACAGTAGTTAGGGATACTGGAAAAGATTAAAGGAACTAGGCATGTTTAGTTTTGAGAGACATGAAGAGAGATATGATACAGATGTTTAAAAATGTTTTCAGGTTTGGACACTTTAGATGTACATAACTTTTTCTCACTAGATACTGATGGGATAACTTGTGGGCATAATAAGAAAATTAGAAAACAGACTTGTTGACTTGATCTACAAAAATACTTCTTACTCATAGAGTAGTAGATTTTTGGAATGACTTGCCATATGATGTGGTAAACAGTAGCTCATTAGTTAATTTTAAGAAAAATTTAGACACTTCCATGAATGAAAGAGATAGTTTGCTGAATGTGAATAGTGTATACCGTATTCTTAGCTAAGTTATTACGTTACATTACATTTCATTTGGAAAACATGAAGGCACTTGGGCCTATTGAGGTAATCCAAGTCATCAGCTACATTTTAATAATAATAAAATTTTGTAAAATGTCAATCTCAAACTAGCTAATTAATATACAACTATTTACTTCCACCAAAAGAGCCTACAAAACTGAAACTAAGGCTATGCACGATATACAATCTACAAACTATCTCTTTCACTCATGAAAGTGTCTAAATTTTTCTTGAAATTAACTAAAGAACTACTGTGTACCACATTTACCATATTTTATCAAACTAAGACTTTTGCACATGAATGGTTTCCACACACTTTTTTCATAAATTTGCCAACTAATTTGGAAACTGTGTGATCAATTATCTTGTCAGATTTTTGAGTGAAATGACCATCTCAATTTTCCTGGAACTTGGGAGTCTTTAAACATCAAATGATGTGTTCTTTATAACTAAGGACCAAATATATAGTATTGATGAAAAAAATATTTTCAGAATTAAAGCTCAGGAAAAAGGTTGGTGAGCTACAAGATTGTAGTCATGGCATTTTATTCATTTGTTCCTAGCAATCTGGAAAATGTGTCCCAGTGACAGTCACCATAAAAAATGAGGTCTGGACTGAGCTGTATTATGAACTGTCTGGAATCTGGAAATTTGACAAAATTCTCGTGCATAGTATGTCAGGTCTACAGCCTACTGTTTGAGGAATGTTCACTGCTGTTTAACTACAAATAACAAATAGCTAAATAAGAGCAGATATATGCTATTGTTAGCGATATTATTATTATTATTATTACGTATATTTGTGCATGTAAATGCGTCAGTTAGGAATTCATTTTCTCCTTTGTGTTTCTTGTTTTCCTACATCTTTTTAAGATTTATAAATTCTAAAACCAAATACGTTTGGACTAGGCTTTTATCTGGAAAGGGATCATATGATTGTTCTGAAACATTATAACATATAAGATTAATAATTGAACGACAGAGGTACTAGAACTGTATTAAACTTTATATTTAGGATAAAGACGATGACGTAGCGCAGAAAAGTTATTATATTTGGCAGCATCCGCTGTTTCGGGGGACTATCGCATTTCAATGCCTGATAAAAATGTATAAATGACAAAAATATATAAACGTGGATAGCTAGATCTAAAGTACAAAATTAAAACTGTTCAATAATAAAAATTAAAATTACAAAGCTGAAACACATAATCCAAAATCAAATCGAAAGTAAAAAAAAAAAATATAAATGACATTTAATAGTGACGCGTATAACGTTCATAACATATTTAAAATTACAATAAGCAAGTTGTAGAATACATAATTATGCAAGTTGTGCCAAAATCCATTTTCTTTCATAAATAGTCTTAGAACAATTAACATTTTTAATAATATATATGCACAAAGAGAGAAATGGCTTTGAGAGTCTTTTTCTCGGACTGGAAATTGCCAAGGCGACTTCATTAACATTAAATTTATCAAGATATACATTTATTTTATTAGTAAATAGCCTTGTGTCCGTAACTGCGGGGTTGTTTCGGTGAATAATGGCTAAGGTGTCTTTAGGCATGAAGTTATTCTTGAACACCGTAAAACATAATGATGCGATGGTGGTTGCGACTTGCAGTGGATCGCATTTGAAACGGGTTATGTACATCTTCTAAAGGCCTGGAACATACTCTAAGCACGCGCACATCATTCACGCAATAACGTTCACATTCATCAGCTATATTATATGGGTTACTTTCATTAAAACTGTCGTAGTATCGATCAAAGTCTTCACGTTCATCCATACAGTCAAAATAATGTTTGGGGGGTGGTGGGCCTACGTAGTTTAAAGTCTCGCTGGTGAGGAAAGTGTAAGGGAAGTATCCTTTGGAATCCACGTTGCTTACATCGTTGCTCGGCTGAGTTATGATAAAAAGAAATTAATTATTAATTAAAAATAGGTTATCATTGAGAAATAAATTAGGAGTTGATAAAGCTTCTAGCCTTGTATAAATGTTAACTTAGTTCTGAAATTCATATTCTTTTTCATAAAATTGCTTTAATTCACTTTAAGATGAAAAGCGCGTAATATTTTTTCTGCTCCACGGAGAGATGAAAAATGCATTGGTTTCCGGGAAGTGTGTGTGTGTTGTGTGCACGAGTTTATTCGTTTATTATATATATATATATATATATATTATATATATTATATTATATATATATATAGCCGGGTTGGGGAATGAGGCTCGTATGTTAGTTTCATTTAAATTAATACACGTTTGTTATTTTCCTGATTTTCATGATATATATATACAGGTGTGTGTGTGTGTGTGTGCTTGTGTGAAAGCTAAGATTTGGAGTGAAGGGATAGGAGAGAGAGAGAGAGAGGAAGTTCCAGCAAAATTCCTCTGTGAACGCCCACACCTTTCAAAGGTTTCAACGCAGGCACGTGTGTTTTGAGTTATATATATTACGCGCGCGTTTAATTTCTTATATTGAGTAATTAAATTCTTATAATAAATGACTCTTAAAAGGTGAAAATAGTAATTAATTTCTTATAATATACGTTTAGGATCATTTAAATTAATACACGTTTGGCATTTTTCCTGATTTTCGTAATATATACAGAGGTGTGTGTGTGTGTGTGTGTGTGTGTGTGTAGATTTGTGAATATGATAATTTTCAGTCTAACGATTTATTTATTGGGTAACTTTGTTAATTCTGTTATATACTAATAACTCATTGGAAAACTGAGTAATGGAAATATTATTTGGATTCCTTTATTTGAACAAAACTCTCGCTCTCTTTCTATATATATATAATATATATATATATATATATATGTATATATATATATATAGTTATTAGTAAAATTCAGGTATGCCTACCTTATTTCTTTCGCGGATTGTTATTTAATATAACTGTGTGTATTTCTTTCAATAACAGAGAAGTTAGCTAAGAATATGATACCATACAAATTATGCGTAATATTTCATTGTAGAAATAAAATAATGAAATATTAATATTTGAAGTAAGTGGTGGTTTCTGCTCGAATAGCTTGTAGAAGGATAATCCCTCGGCCCGAAAAAGGTCTCTAGGGACGATTCGAATTGATACAGTCTCCTTTTCATCGTGTGCGTGTATGTGTGTGTGTGTGTGTGTGTGTGTGTGTGTGCACGAGTTGTTCATATACAAACACAGCTGGGGTATGTACGAGTATATATATATATAATATATAATAATATATATATATGGGGCTCGATTGATTCTATATAAATATATTATGTGTTTTATATGCTTTGTGCACAGACAAGCGTGTGTTTCATAAATTTCTCTTCATTTGGAGTGAAGGGAGACTTATCAGGGATTGGGGGGAAGGTCTCTCAACCATCAGGTGTTTACGTGTGTGTGTGTGTGTGTGTGTGTGTGTGTGTACGAGTTGTTTATTCGTTTATTATATATATATATATATATATATATCAAGAGCGGTCTGGAAGGAAGATCTCTCATGTCGTCCGACCCCGTTATAGCGGATTGTATTTTGGATAATTTCAACTTTTAAATGAATTGTTTCGTAAATTTTCATATTGTTTCGTTGTTCAAATATTTATAATAAAATTAAGTGTGTAAAAATTATTTTTTAATAAACAGAATTTAATTGGATTCATTGTGTTACACAATGGATGATTAATATATGGTTTTTGCTATCTGGAATACATGTGCGTTCTGGGCAACTCAGCAACTGAATACATGGCGTGATCTGGCAACTCAGCAACTGCATACATGGTGCGATCTGGCAACACAGCACCTGAATACATGGCGTGATGTGGCAACTCAGCAACTGCATACATGGTGCGATCTGGCAACACAGCACCTGAATACATGGCGTGATGTGGCAACTCAGCAACTGAATACATGGCGCTATCTGGCAACTCAACCAGAATAGAGGTCTATAAAAGGCCGAGAGACGACTGACGGAGTCATTCCAGCTCGGCTCCCTTTGGGAAAACCCCTTAGAGGCCTCTTAGGTTAGGTAAACGAAAATAACTTGGGGGAGAACTCCGCCTCCAAGTTGCATGCCTTGCAATCAAAGGCCACTACTCTCTCTCTCTATTGTCTCTCTTCAGGTGTCTCTCTCTCTCCTTCAGGTGTACCCATCCCCCTTGGCTCAGCCAACTGGCTGAGTCAGCCAACTGGCTGATTAGGAGCCTATAAAACAACGCCTACTCGGCTGAAGTCTTAATATGCACTTGGCTCCTGCCAGGTGAACACCTCTCCTCCTTTCTCTCCTCCTTTCTGGCCCTTTGGGGGGAATAGCTTGGGGGAGAACTCCGCCCCCAAGTTGCATGCCCCTTGCAACCTAGGTTGGCAACAAAGGCCAGTACTCTTTTTTTTCTTTTTTTTTTCTTTTTTTCTTCTTTTTTTATTTTTTTGCAACACCCCCCCCCCTTTGCAACCCCCACCCCCCTTTTGCAACACCCCCATTTGCAACATTACGTAATCACTTGCAACATTCTTGCACTCTACCCTTTTGCGGCTATACTACTTACGCATGTCCTCCGTGGTGGCGGAAGAGATCTACAATTTTACGTGGTTCCGAACGACAAAAACGTTATTTTGGTACCTTAAACTATACCCAATCTATCAACATATGCGTCTAATCGATTTTTAAACATGCTTATAGGCGTGCTAGTAATTACTTCTACCGGCAAACTATTCCAGCTATTTACTATTCTATGCGTAAAAAGTTTTTGGCTGCTGTCTGAAACCTTCTACTTGTCAACTTACACCCGTTGTTTCTAGTCCTATTATATTTTGATATTTCTAAAAAGCTATATATAAGTTTATATTTAGGTTATATATAAGTCCCCTAATGAAACAGCTGATACGGACGAAGCGTTATATCGTGAACTTAAGAGAATAATAGGTAGTGAGCAGGCCTTAGTTATGGGTGACTTTAATTGCACCAACGTGAATTACGATACAATGCAGGGAGACGCAGAAGGTAATCGTTTAGTTAATTTTCTCGAGGATAGCTTTCTTATTCAAAAGGTTGGGGAACCTACGAGGTTGGACAGTATTTTAGATTTAGTAATAACTAAAGATGATAGGCTAATCATAGATCTTCAAGTAATAGAATCGTTAAGCAATAGCGATCAAATATGGTAGAGTTTGTCCTCTCATTAAGTCACTCGAAACCAGCTAACTCGACTAAAATTCCTAACTTCCAGCACGCAGACTTTTGTAAATTTAGAAATGAATTGTCACACGTCAATTGGGAAAAAGTAATGGGGATCTCCAACGCAAAAATAATGTGGGAATCGCTTGAAACAGTATTTAGGATTATAAATGAGGAATATGTACGTGTACACGATTAAACGTGCGAAAGTAACAACAAGCCCTTGTGGTTTATTTCTGGAGTAGGAGATATTATAAAGAGTAAAGATAGGGCTTTTAGGCTACATAAGTGCGATAAAGACAATTTGTGGTTACGAAACAACTACATATCTCTAAGGCGTGAAGCGAAAAGTGTAATAAAAAAGTCCAAGCGTTATTTTGCAATCTTCATAGCTCGTGACGGCAAAGAAAACCCAAGCGATTCTTTCACATACATCACATAGTAATTCAGTAAAGAGTGTCTTGGGGCCGTTGAAAAATTTTGACGAGAGCTAGTTTCTGAAAACAAGCAAATGGTTACCCTGCTAAATAAATTTTTTACGTCAGTTTTTACAATAGAAGATGTAACGAATATCCCTAGGTCATAGACATAATACCTTTTGATAATGGTAATACTTGAACAATATTGTGGTTAGTGAAAGGAGGTAATGCGCTGTACTGATAAAATGAAAATGCGTAAATCACCGGGGCCGGATTCCATATCCATACAACTAAAAGAATTAAAAGATAGCATTCTTGTGCCGCTAACATAAACTTTTAATGCGTTTATTTCTGAGGGGTACGTACCAGATAATTTCAAGTTAGCAAATGTAACACCTATCTTGAAGAAAGGCGATAAAGGTGCGGCGGGAAATTATAGGCCAATCAGTTTAACGTCTGTTGTAGGTAAGCTACTGAAATCAATAATTAGGGATCGTATAGTCGAACACTTAGAATTGCATAACTTGATTAGAAATACGTTTTAAGCGAAACAAATCTTACTTAACTAATCTTTTAGAATTTTTTCAGTGTGGTTGAAGTTTACGATAGTCATCGGGCGGTTGATATAGTGTATTTAGATTTTCAAGAAGCGTTTGACACCATCCCAAAAACACTCATTGAAAAAAATAAGGCTCATGGAGTCAGAGGTGTAGTAATAAATTGGATAGAAGAGTGGTTGCGAGGTAGGAAACAGAGTGTAGTCGTTGGTGGAGAGGAGTCGTGTTGGGCTAATGTAGCGAGCGGCGTTCCTCAGGGGAAGTTGGGTGGTAGGGCGATTAATGACGAAGATAGAGGTAAAATCCAGGGAGATCTGAATAAAATCGTTGATTGTTCAGTCACATGGCAAATGAGATTTAACATCGATAAGTGCAACATTTTACATATAGGTTCGCGTAACGGTAATTTTGCGTATAGTATGTCAGGGAAGGAGTTAGCAAGCGTAGAGCAGAAAAAAGATTTAGGAGTTATAGTCACTGGTGATTTAAAAGTGGCGAAACAAAGTACAGCAGCAGTCAATAAAGCGAACAAAGTGCTAGGTTTTATAGCTCGGAAATTTGAGTACAAATCGCACGATATTATTGTTCCTCTTTATAAATCATTAGTTAGACCCCATTTGGAGTACGCGATCCAATTTTGGAATCCGCATATGCGAAAGGATATAGACAAAATCGAAAGAGTTCAAAGAAGAGCAACTAAGATGATTCCGTCGCTTTAGTCGGAGTCGTACGAGGATAGGCTTAAGGAGTTAAAATTGACTACACTCGAGACTAGGAGGCTAAGGAATGATCTAATCCAGGGTTTCGAAATTATGAATGGGTTCGATGACGTAAATAGAGATAGCTTTTCCGAAATATCTCAATATAATAGAACTAGAAATAACGGGTGTAAGTTGACAAGTAGAAGGTTTCAGACAGCAGTTACCAAAAACTTTTTACGCATAGAATAGTAAATAGCTGGAATAGTTTGCCGGTAGAAGTAATTACTAGCACGTCTATAAACATGTTTAGAAATCGATTAGACGAGTATGTTGATAGATTGGGTATAGTTTAAGGTAGTAAAATTAAGACTTTGTGGTTCGGAACCCATATAAAATTGTAGGTACTTTCCGCCACAGTAGAATGGGCGCAAAAGGTTAGAGTGCAGTGCAATGTTGCAGTGAGTGCAAGTGTCAACCCCCTCCCCATTGTTGCAAGACCCCTCCCAGTGCCAACCCCAGGGTGCCAAAAAAAAGTGGGGAGGGGAACTTCCCCAGCAACACAGCACTGGTTTTCTTACCATTCCAAACTGGAATGAATTTAGCTTTGAAGATTAAAGTCTGCCATAACAAAGTTTAACCCTTTAACGCCGGAATTTTTTGTAAGGTAAAGTTATGAACGTGTGTATTTCAAATGGTACAAATTCGACCCCCTTTAAATTTAAGAAAAAATAACGTTTATAGTATAGAAAGTAAAGAAGTAAGAATAATGAATATGATTTAAGTATTTTATACATCTGGAAGTGTATTATTAGAGTCTGAGGTTTATTTTCACCCGCAAAGGATTCTCTGAAATAAGTTACTTTTTTTCACAGTGCAAAAACAAAAATGTCTTACCTTATGTAATAATTAGTTTGAGAGATGTATCTGACGTGAGCCCCAGCATGGCCACACGGATAGCACGCACTATTGCTCCACGTTGGTCAACATTGCGCCTTCATTCGTCTCGTGTACACACCGGAAGCTGTACTATCTCGGAAAAGATCCATTCTTTTTGTTTTTCCTTCCAGGAATTTCTCTTAAGCGAAGGAACTGAACTGACTCCACCCGTTCAAGTGCCACTCGACCCTTACGAGTCTTTACGTCTCAAGAGAAGGGAGACACCCTTTAGAAGCTCTTATTCGAGACCTAAGACATCCAAGGGTGGCCCTCCGAGTTACCTCAAGGACACTGTATTGAAGTAAGTAGAAGTAAATATGTATTGCTTTAATTCTATATAGAAATATCGATTTTATGTTTTGCTGTTTTTAATTATATTGCACTTCCAAATAGTAATTAAAAATGAATGGATTAATTTACGTTTATGAAACTTCGCATGATCATTGCGCTTCTCTGCAAAATTACGTGACGAATCGGGGCAGTGTAATTTCTCACCACAGCCTCCAATGTTACTTTGGCCCCATCTTTATACTGACACAATTGCAAACCAAATTCTTTACTTTCACATCCTCCAAAAAAGTTTGTTCTGTTTCTGTTGAGCTATGTCAGTAATGGTGACAGAGTTTCAGAAGGACGGCGCAAGTTTTCGCACAACAAATGTTGGGCTCTTTCTATAAAACTGTAATGACCGGACGAGGAAAAACTGGTGGTCACGGGCAAACGAACACACCAAACGCTCTCGTTGACTGGTCAAATGCTTGAAGATGAAAATGAATCGAGAGCATGAAAGCGCAGTAGTTCAACCTCGGTAATCACTGAGTTAAGAAGGTGGTGGAGCATGTGTTCACTCCCCGCTTCTCCAAGGCAATAATATTACTCATGGAGTAAAACGGAATTGGAGGGCTCGCTCCTCCCCCCCCCTGCAAAAAAAGAGACTTGTCTCATCCAAGGCCTTTCACTCTTCCTTCTTTCCGTCCGTTTCTGACTTTTGTCTTCCCGCTTATCCCTCTTCTTTCTATCTTTCTTCGTTGATCATTAATTGTTGAGTGGCTATCTGTTTTACTCCGGTCTTTGCTGCAATTGTATTACTTGCATTTGATTTGATTTTTACTGCGAAAAGAGGTAACCCTAACTGTAGTACCCTTGTAGTTCAAACTATAGCTCCCATGACAAAACTTTTGGCTCCAGAGTTTTGTCTAATAGGACCTTCACGACTATGGCCTTACATGGCCTCTGTTACCCGACTTCAGTCATTGTGATTTCTGCTTATGGGACTGTCGAAAGGCAGGCTTCACAACCACCAGGCTTAGGATCACTAAGTACCAGGCCGCGAAAATGCGAAGAAGGGAAATAAAAAATGATTATCTCCTACAAAATCTTACGTACATATTTCAATTATTTCAATCTCTCTACAGTTTTCGAGGACATATACGTTACTGTGGAAATAGTATACAGTAATGTACTTTTCCACAAACTCTCTGAATTTGATGCAAACAACTTGTTACCATGGAAACGTGTCAGATAAAATCGTTCTACATCTTGACATGCGGAATGATGCAGAAATTTTAGTTTCGTAAAATTATCGTAAATTTGGCAACTCATGATAACTATGTTCGAGACCACGTTAGAATAAGAGTGGATACAAGACTCTTTCACAACGCAATGTAGGTATCAGACATAGGAACAAGGCCTGGCCTCAGGCCTCGAGGCCGAGGCCGTGGCTTTCAGAAATCCACGAGGCCGAAGCCGAGGACATACATTTTTCAAAGGCCTCGAGGCCGAGGCCTTTTTAGGGGAGGCCTCACGAGGCCTTACGATTGTTAGGCTGAAGGTATTTGCACCCAGAGGTGTGATATTCGGATGCAAATAACGAATGAGGTATTTGTACCTCTGGGTGCAGATACTCACTTCGAAATCTTTTACGAATAAGCTCCTCATACTTTGGGAAACCTCAACAATCTAGCCTAGCCTAGGCCTAAAGCTCTTCCAAAGGTAACCTACCGTAGCCTCACACTAGCCTGTATCTTCTTTTTTGAAATCCATAAGGAAAAGCAAGATTCTACTCAAAATTAATAAACAAAGACAGAGCTCACTTCACTTACCTAATAAAATGGAATTATTAAACATTAAACACGTTCATCTATCACACGCGACCACACCACAACGCCGACACGCTGTGTTTATACTTGCCTTCCGGATCACACAGTCAGACACAGTTGCCAGAACAAGATTTCCTGGGCACCCTACATTAGCCCAACAGTTCTTATTTCTCATTTTAATATACCCGCAATATTTTAAGTATTATGATAATATGGAAAGTTATGATGTGAAGATGATCTAGCAAAATATTTCAAGATTGTACTAACTCACTGAGTGTTGATCGTATAATTTCTGAATGGCTACAATTATTAGCGACTCTAGCGAGCATTGCAAACAGAGGTACATTTGGAGATGCCTTATTTCTTTTAAGTTTTGCATTTTTATGTATCTTGACAATAAGAAATTGTGGTCTTAAAGTCTACCAAAGATCATTAATGTAATTGTAGCTTGTACTGTATGTGAACGATGTTTCTGATGTACGGTAGGCCTACAGGTATGACGTTTATATCATGCCATTAATACTATATAATTATATATACGATAATAACATAATAACGATAATATTAAGAATATATTTGCACCTGATACTTCAACATGTTATATATGTAATTTGATTCAAGAGTATATTTGCACCTGATATTATCCACTATAGACATTTTTAAAGTTATATGTATAATACTTTGTATTATTAGAGTAAATGAAAAAGACCGAAAGAATTATTTGCAAACAATATAACAATTTACATCTCATTTATAATGCCGATATTAACAAAATTATTGTTTGCATCCGATATTATATATTAATTTCAAATCATATTATTTAGAAGTTTCTATGTTAGAATTTACGGAGCAAGTGTAGTTTACGTCCCCCTGTGGTGCCGAGTGTAATTTACGTTCTCCTACATTATCCTAGTGTAGTTTGCGTTCCCCAACTTTGTCCGCGTATACCTAATCAAATAAAACGTTAACACTAACGAAAATATTACGACTTAACCTAACCAATCGTCAATTTAAATATATATAAATTGACGATTGGTTAGGTTAAGTCTCCTAAAATGTCTCCTAAAGATCCTAGTATAGTTTACGTCCCCCAACTTTGACCTAGTGTAGTTTGTGTCTCCTTTTGCGTCAGGGGGACGTAAACTGCACTTGCTCCGAACAATTAATAACGTTATATTTATTCTTTATAAATTATTTATAAAAAATTATTTAAAAATTATTCATAAATACGTCATTCTCCAATAAGTAAGTGCGAGGCCCATAGAGGTGCGAGGCCCATAAAAGAGCAAGCCCTCAGGCGGTCCCCTAGGTCGCCTGGCCCTAAAGCCACACCTATATACTGTGTGTGTGTATATATATATCATAGGCGGCGGAACGGAAAAGGGCCTGGGGCCGGCGGCCCCCTCTTAAATTGACAGAGGGGGGCCAGGCCTCCCTTGCCAACAATATATTTTGACATTTTAAACTTTGAAAAACAAGTTTTCAAAGTAAAAAGTAAGTAAAGATTTACTTTGTGTTTGGGTGATGTAACATATTTCGTAAAGTGTAAGTTCGTAACTGTAGCACTTTAACATGTTCACACAATCTAGTGAATGTAATCTAGTAGTATGCTAATCAATTCTACTTGGCCCCCCTTGAGCGCAGACGTTCCGCCGCCACTGATATATATATATATAGTTAACCCCTCCGTCTATGGCCTTGGTCGGTTCGAAGTTGACGAGGGTTCTGGTTAGGTGGCAGCAACGGATTTGTTACTCTGGAGTAGCTGGTACCATATAGGGAATCGCAGTAGTTTCTTCTATACTACTCTCCGATTTTTTCTTGTAGTGGATCGGGGGATTCTGTGGAGCTTACTAAATTCTCTGAAAGTTCCCCGATTCTTCTTGTAACGTATTGGGAAATTATTTTTCTCTATTTAAGACAAAGTTCTCTGAAGAGAGCAAGGCTCGAAGGAGAAGACAAAGATTTTCTTTTACTGTAGTTTTACTGCTAAAATGTTACAGGTAATGCTCAGCCTCTAAGTTAGATCAGTCAAATCAGAATGAATATTTGAAAAATTACACGAGTTTATATATCCAAATTTTGTTGACATCATTATTATTTAATGTTGAATTGTTTCGTTTTTATTCTCAATAGGCTGCATTATTTTGCAAAATATTTGAAGATAAGGTAAATATTTTAGCTGTAGCAACGTCTAAACCAGGGGTGGCCAACCTATGGCGCATGCGCCAAAAGTGGCGCATTGGATGATTAGAAGTGGTGCATTGCTGCTCTTAGTAACTAATTTAACTCCAAACATTAAAAGCTTGGTGAAATCAAAACAGACTCAAAAGTCTCATTAAGGTAAGTAATGTTTACATTGTTTTTATATTAAATCATTATATCATGTAAAAATGCTAAATATATCTATATTAACATATTTTATACAAGAATTGAATGGGGATACAAGACTTGTATGGCGCATCTGAACTCATGCGTGAAAAAATTGGCGAATGAAATGTAAAAGGTTGGCCACCCCTGGTCTAAACAGATAAGCAAAATATTTGAAGATGAAGCCATATTTTTATTTTAAACCACATATTGACAGATCTGATGTTATAATAATCTGCCGAGTTAACTAAAAATGGAAATTGAAATGTGCATTTTATTATGAATTACACTTAAACATGCATGTGAGCAAAAATTAAAGGCTTAAGATTTAAAATTAAACGTTAAGCCAGACATGACTTCATCTTTTATAACGAAGAGAGAATGTATACAGAAAATGAACATTGCAGAATTTAACCAGGTTTCATTATTAAGCTAAATCTAAAAAAATTATTAAGTAATTTAAAAAGAAACAATTCACAAATTATTCGGCAGAAATGAAATAGAAAGCAAATAAAATATTTATCCAAACTCGCGTCACCGTTATGTGATTTTGGACTCTCCTATGAAAATGAATATATGAATATAATGAATATATATAAATATAAGGATTATATAAATAATAAATATAAGGATTATATAAATACAAGGATTATATAAATACAAGGATTATATAAACATAAGGATTATATAAACATAAGGATTATATAAATATACGAATTATATAAGAATTATACGAATGAATATAAGAATATAGGAATTATTCATTGTTTATTTTTACATATATATGGGATTGAACTCAGAATGGTCCCCTGAGGCTCTTTCATGATACACACAGACCGTGCAAGGAACTCTTCTGGAAAAATTAAATCCACAAGAGTCCGAATAAGTAATGGTAAATGACAAACACTATAGATTTTTTTTTTTTTCATGATGTTAGCCCGACGTGCGCAACGGGTCACTCGCAAAGAGGCCCCAGAATTTCACACTTAAACACGTGAAATGAATGAATGATGCAATCCCACAAGGAAAAAGAAAATGATTCCAAGGACTTTCGTGTAATCAGTAATACACCTCGTCAAGGTGTATTGCTGAATACACGAAAGGCCTTGGAATAATTTATTCTTTTTCCTTGTGGGTTTTCATTATATACAGTATATGAGAGAGAGTGTAACAAAACTTCTTACTCATAGGATTTTTATTTTATTGAATTAAATATTTAAATTACATAACAGAAAGCTGTTTGCACGTATCATTGCTGGTAAATATGTTAGATCGAACATCGGAGAACACATTCTCACCGATTTCGACGCATTTTTCGTAAAGTTAATATCGTATAGATACGTACAGGGTGTTTCAGGTCGACCATAGAATTATGGAAATTGGCGGAATTTGTAGTTTGTATTTGGTCTTTGAAGTTTGTCATAGTAATTCCGTAACTAATATGAAATGTTTATTTTTATTGCAAGTGACTGAAAATGGCCGATAGAGGAAGTGGATCATTTCGATTGTCTAAGCAGCAGCGAATAAAACTGGTGAAGTTGGTGTATCTTTGTGGTAAGAATGCGAGTGAGGCACGTCGAAGATTTTATGCAGAGTATGGTTTTACGCCGGCACATGCATCTGTCAGTGATTTGATAAGAAAATTTGAAGAAACAGGAAACGTTAACACAAAGTCCTCCAGAAACAGTAACTGGTGTGGACAATCAACAGTTAGTAGTGGAAGCCTTAATGAAAAGTCCAAAGAAATCATTGCGTAAACTTTCTTCTGAGTTACCTGTTGATGTTAGTACATCTGTTTGGAGGATTACACGGAATCTACATGTAAAGCCCTACCGCTCACATGCAGTTCATGCTTTGTCGGAAGATGACCCTGACAGACGAAACCAGCTTTGTACCATTGTGCTTGATCAGTTAAAACAGGACCCACAGTTATTGGACAAAATTGTGTGGACTGATGAGGCAAAATTTCTTCTGGATGGCAGTGTCAACCGTTACAACTGTTACATCTGGAGTGATAAGAATCCACACTGTGTCCTGACTCACCAAGTGAATGCACCTGGAGTAACAGTTTCGGCAGGAATTTCTTCCAATGGTATTGTAGGACCATTGTTCTTTGAAGAAACAGTGACTGGAGAACGTTATCTGGAAATGCTGCAAAACAAAGTCATGTCCATTCTTCCTGAATGTGTCCCGGATGTTAATGAAATCCTTTGGCAACAGAATAGTGCACCGCCGCATTATCATGATGTTCATGCATTTATCGACCAGACATTTCCACAGCGGTGGATTGGAAGACGTGGTCCAATTGAGATACCAGCGAGATCACCTGATCTCATCCCTATGGTTTCTTTCTTTGGGGCTACATCAGAGAACAAATGTACGAAGCCCAAAGATCTACTGGATCTTCAAGAGAAAATCGAGGTTGAGATTCATTCTCTCCCACGCGATTTGTGTGCAAAAGTATGCCGCAGTGTTGAACACCGGATGCAGGCATGCATCAATGCAGATGGAGCTCAGTTTGAACATTTACGCACGTAAACAACTTGTAATGACATGAATATGTAGAGCCTGTCTTGTATAGTATTGTACGTAAACAATGATAACAATAAAACAACATATTATACTTCGTCGCTTCGTATAGGGTCGACCTGAAACATCTGAATTACTACCTACTTGCTACAAATTCCGCCAATTTCCATATTTCTAGGATCAACCTGAAACACCCTGACACTGGAACCTATAAATGAAATCGACTAAACGTGAATCCCATTCCGTTTCTACCGGAACGCTGAAGCCCGTGATAAGAAATTACGTTGATTATGTATACTCTGCTTAAAATCGACACGTAATTTCCGAAAGTGAAGAAACACAGCATGTTGTATATCTGTGAAAAATATCTTCCATTTTTCCACAATAATCGTGCCAAGTTTCATAAACATAATTTAATTCAATGATGTTTTCATTATGTTCTAAAGCGTGACAGAGTTAAAGAATTACATTGTATTTACCCCTTCGAAGAGGATTTAAGTTCACTAAAAAAACATTAATAAGAAAACGGTTCAAAATATATCATATTTGTTATCCTCACGACGTTATCTTATGAATGCACCGTATATGATTCATTTCCTCCATATTTATTATTGTATGAAATAATAATAATAATATTTCACATTTTATTTAAATTATCATCATCTCACACACACACACACACACACACACACACACACACACACACACACACACACACACACAGTTTAAAATGTCTTAATAATTAATGGGCATCAAAAGAGATGAAAGATCTGTGTTCCTTTACATGAAGGTTCGACATAATGTTGGAAGAGGAGGTTGAGGGAAAGAGATCAAGAGCCATCTCAGCTGTTCTCTCGTATCGACTGGAGGACGGGAAGGTCGAAATTCGGAAGCCAATCAGTTACGAGGATTCTGAAATTAAAAGGTTCAGTCCAGTATTTCTCAAATGGACCAAAGTTCCTCTTGTTCAGCATTTCAGGTCAAGTAAGAGCTTTACTGTTTTTTATTATTATTATTATTATTATTATTATTATTATTATTAAATTATGTTTCCCAGTCGCTTAATATATATATATATATATACACAGTGTGTGTATACACAGTATGTTACACACAGACCGTGCATGGACCAACGAACTCTTCTGGGAAAATTTAGTCCACTATAGTCCGAATAAGTAATGGTAAATGACAAATACAATAGTTTTTCTTTTTCATGATGGAAGCCCAACGTGGGCAGCGGGGCACTCACAAAGAGGCCCTAAAATATAGTTTCCCTCACCAGCTATCTGATAAACAGATAGGATCCAGCTTTGGGACAGGATCTAAATTATTAGTGTTGTTATATATATATATATATATATATATATATATATACTGTATATATATATATAAAATATTATATATATATATATATATATATATATATATATATATATCCCCCCCCCCCCAGTAGAAGAAGGAGAAAGCCGAAATCAAGGTATCCGAGGCTCTTATAAACGATGCCTTTTTACATACAGTATAAATTTTGAAAAGATTGTGTAGTGTGTAAAATGCATGTATATGTAGTGAGGAATAGAGAGAGAAGTGTGTGTTTGAAAGCATGTTCGACTGCTCACAGGGTACAAGAGACACTGGAAAATTTCAGCTAAAGAGGACAGTGACAGGAGAAACGCGAGTTCAGCACTTCCTGTCTCCTTCCTAACGCACCTTTCCACGGGGTACTTCCCTGATCGATTAGTGTCTGCAGTCCCTCCAGTATGTGATACAGTTATTGTTAAAAATCGTAAATTTATTTCCTAGACTGTAAAAATATCAATGAATGAACGTGAGACTATTTATAATTAATTAAAATAAACGGAAATTCAATAAGTAATTATTTTAAGTTAAATAATAAAACCGTACAATGTTGCAACACCTAAATTCTTTTACGAACATCTGCCTTGGATATACAGTGGCGCACATAAGTATTCGTACAGAAAAATATTTTTATTATGTTTGTCCTTCTCTTTTGTACCATGCATAGGATAGTTATGAAAAGTTTACCGGTCGTTTAGAAAAATTTAACAAATAAAAATTTAGTTTAACTCCAGCATATGAGGTAAAACATCAAAGAATTTGAGGAAAATGAAAAAGTTAAAACGCAAAAGTTTTCGGTCATTTATTTACAAAATGTAATACTTTGTGTCCACCTTAGGCTTGAAGAATTTTAAGAAAATTTCAGCGGTTGGCTGTTTATTGATTAAAGAATGTTGGCAATTGTGAATTCTAGAATTTTCTCTGTGAATCTTCATGGAAGATGGATGACTTCAATCTATGAGTAAATAATGGATCGTCGTGGTAAAGAGCTGTCTACAGATCTTAAGAGATCTGTTATTGCTGCACACGAGTCTGGAAAGAGTCATAGAATGATAGAAGAACTTCGAAGTCCATTTACGACAGTTGCTACAGTTATAAATAAGTGGAAAAGCTTTGGAACAATCAAAACTCTACAAGGTGTGGACGATCTTGCAAAATTTCAGAACGTATAGCTTGACGGATTGAAAGAATGGCTGCTGCGAATCCACGAGTGACTGCAGATTTCAACTGCCGTCTGCCAAACACTAAAGGCTGCTGCACACTGAAAGCCACGCTAGTCACGCCACGCACACAATAGCCACGCTACACGGTCCTCACACCAAAAGACACGTGTCCAAGCAACGCTGCCAGTATCCATCCGACCTAAACGTATGTGCACCATTCTATTCAGCAAAAACCTTACAGGAGAAGTGCCCTCATACATATTTTTATCAACATGATCATCAGAAGTCACAAAAGGTTATCAAGATAGTATCGGATTAATTGGCGGAGAGAAAGGTATTAAAATGGGAATACTTACATTGACGGTCAAATTTGGTAGCAATTTCCTACCAACAATTATCTTTTCTGTATATGTCCCTGTACTCTTCTTTCCTCATGTCATAAAGGCATGGATACCGTCTGACTTCTTGAATCAACTTTTCCATTTCAAAGTTGGTGCGAAAGGGCGGATGGGGAATGAATGAATGAGTGCGACTGATTGAACTACTTCCACTAGTGGGGATGGGATAAGTCCCACCTACTACAAAGACGAACTGCGCATATGCAGCCAAAGGCACGTCTCGGAATATCGCTCAGGGAGCGAATGCGAGCCACGTGGCGCGGCTGGCCGACGCATGGTGTAGCTAGCGTGGGCATCGGTGTGAGTTGCTTCGTTGAAAATCATTAGAGCGATGCTGAGCCACGTGGCAGACGTGGCGTGGGTCGTGTGCGTAGCTTTCGGCGTGCAGCGGCCTTAAGACTATCGAAGATCGCTGTCTATCCCTCTACTGTACGTTATACATTGAGAAAGAATGGACTGCATGGAAGAGTTGCACGAAGAAAACCTTTTCTACGAAAAGCGCACAATAAAGCTCGTTTAAAGTACGCCAAGGATCATCAAAATGATGGATTTGCATTCTGGAAGAAAGTTCTCTGGACAGACGAGGCCAAATTAAATTATTTGGGAAAAACGAGCAACGGTATGTTTGGCGAAAATCAAATACTGCATTCGAGGAAAACATCCTTCCTACGGTTAAACATGGTAGTAGTAGTTTGTTTCTTTGGGGATGCTTTAGTGCTTCTGGTCCAGAAAAGCTTGTTGTCATCACTGAAACCTTGAATTCGAAGAAATATCAGGAAATTTTAGAAAATGTATTGCCTTCAGTTCGGGAGTTGCGAATGGGTCGCAATTGGGTGACTGATCCAAAACTGATCCAAACAATAAGAGCACCATGAAATGGGTTCAACAAAAGAATTTCAAGTTTCTCGAGTGGCCCAGTCAAAGCCCAAATCTCAATTTAATTGATAAAAATAATTATTTATGGTTTGATTTGAAAAAGCTGTCCGCAAGAGAACCCTTCGAATCTGAATGAATTGCAACTATTTCCTTTAGAAGAAATACTTAAAACGAATCACTAAAGTCATTCAAGTAAAAGGTGGGCACACAAAGTATTAAATAATTTTGTAAGTAAATGTACGAAAACTTTTGCATTTTCACTTTTTTTATTTTTCTCAAATTCTTTGATATTTTACATCGTATGCTGAAGTCAATTTTTTTATTTGTTACATTTTTTCAAACGAACGGTAAACTGATCGTAAGTGTCCTAGGCATGGTAAAACAGGTAAGGACAAATATAACCGAAATATTTCTCTATGAGCGCCAATGTATTTTCAAGAATATTGGAACCAGTGATGTAGGACTCGAGACCGGCCTCGAAACCTTTTTTCCTGGTCTCGGTCTTGGTCTCGGCCATAGTGGTCTCGACTACATCATTAATTGGAAATCTATATCTAATAACGGGAAGGAGTGTTGAGAAAGTATATACCGGTCCTCGTACAGGGTGACAAAATTATAGCTATTTAATTAATCAAGGAATATATATATTATATATATATATATATATATATATATAAATATTTTTTGTAAAATGAAAATGGTTAAATCATCGGGCCCGTATTCCATATATCCCATACAACTGGTACGCACTCCCATTTCTGAGGAGTGCGTACCAGATAACTTCAAGTTAGCAAATGTAACACCTATTTTTAAGAAAGGCGATAAAGATGCGGTGGGAAATTATAGGTCACTCAGTTTAACGTCGGTTGTATGTAAGCTACTGGAATCGATAATTAGGGATTGAATAGTCGAACACTTACAATTGCATAACTTGATTAGAAATACGCAGCACGGTTTTAGGCGAAACAAATCTTGTTTAACTAATCTTTTAGAATTTTTCAAAAGCGTAGTTGAAGTTTACGATAGTCATCGGGCGGTAGATGTAGTGTATTTAGATTTTCAAAAAGCGTTTGACACCGTACTGCACAAAAGACTGAAAAAACTAAGGCTCATGTAATCAGGGGTGTAGTAATAAATTTGATAGAAGAATGGTTGCGAGGTAGGAAACAGAGGGTGGTCGTTGACGGAACGGAGTCCTTTTGGGCTAATGCAGCGAGCGGCGTTCCTCAGTGTTCTGTATTGGACCGCTTGCTTTTTCTTATATACATTAACAATCTAGATGTCGGCCTAGTCACTATAGTTTCAAAGTTTGCGAATGACAGGAAGTTGGGTAGTAGAGCGATTAATGACGTAGAGGTAAAATCCAGGAAGATCTGAATAAAATCGTAGATTGGTCGGTCACATGGCAAATGAGATTTAACGTCGATAAGTGCAACATTTTACATATAGGCTCGCGTAACGGTAATTTTATGTATAGTATGTCTAGTATGTCAGGGAAGGAGTTGGCAAGCGTTGATCAGGAAAAAGATTTAGGAGTTATAGTCACTGGTGACTTAAAAGTAGCAAAACAAAGTACAGCAGCGGTCAATAAGGCGAACAAAGTGCTAGATTTTATAGCTAGGAATTTTGAGTACAAATCGCGCGATATTATTGTTCCTCTTTATAAATCATTAGTTAGACCCCATTTGGAGTACGCGATCCAATTTTGGAATCCGCATATGCGCAAGGATATAGACAAAATTGAAAGAGTTGAAAGACGAGCAACTAAGATGATTTCGTCGCTTAGGTCAAAGTCGTAGGAGGACAGTCTTAAGGAGTTAAAATTGACTACACTCGAGACTAAGAGGCTAGCGGGTGATCTAATCCAGGTATTTAAAATTATGAATGGGTTCGATAATGTAAATAGAGATAGCTTTTATCGAAATAGCACAGTATAGTAGAACTAGAAATATCGGGTGTAAGCTGACAAGTAAAAGGTTCGAGACAGCAGTTGCCAAAAACTTTTTTACGCATAGAATAGTAAATAGGTGGAATAGTTTGCTGGTAGAAGTAATTAATAGGACGTCTACAAACGTTTAAAAATCGATTAGATGCATATGTTGATAGATTAGGTATAGTTTAAGGTATTAAAATTAAGGTTTTTGTGGTTCGGAACCCATATAAAATTGTAGGTCCCCTCCGCTACCACGGAGGACATGCGCAATACACAATTACAAACACAGTTAGGTATACCAGTAACGAGTGGATCCTAGGGTCCTTTTGGTCTGAAACATTATAACATTATAACATTATATATATATATATATATATATATATATATATAATAATATATATATATATATATACTGATGCTTCGAGTATAACATATTGTACTCTCGATGATGATGATGATGACCTAGAGACGTCGTCTCTACGTCTGGCTTCTCCAGGCTCATAAAATTAGAGTGCGATATTTAAGGGATCGCCTGGGGCGAGAAAAACTCGTTGGCAAAATTTTTCTCTTTACTTGAATTAAGAGCGCTTTTACAGTTGAAATTAATTTAATCGAATGTCAAGTCGTTTTGGATCGACTTTAAATCAAAGCTACCTTACTTCTAAATTATATTAAATTTCTGAGTCGATAGACATGGATCTTCTCTACCGTTGCCTAATTTATCTCAAGACTTCTTGACACGACTCAAGCCCTGTCACGGATTGGGCCTTCCAGCCGCAACCCGGAGACCCGTTATATATATATATATATGCTTAAAACCCACAAGGAAAAAGAAAAAACGATTCCAAGGCCTTTCGTCTATTCAGAGCTACACCTCGTCATTCCCTAACGAGGTGTAGCTCTGAATACACGAAAGGCCTTGGAATCGTTTTTTCTTTTTCCTTGTGGGTTTGCAGCATTCATTCATTTCACGTGTTTAATTGTGAAATTCATCCCATATATATATATATATATATATATATTATATATATATATATATATATATATATATATATATATATATATATACAGTGTGTGTGTGTGTGTGTGTGTGTGTATATATATATATATATGATTTCTACAAACAGACATGAACAGAATCTACAACTGGACGGAAAACAACAATATGAAGTTTAACACTGAGAAATTTCAACTGTTACGATATGGAAAAAAGGGAGGACCTAAAATCCATGGAATATTATACCCGAAATAGACAGGAAATTCAGAGAAATTCTAATGACTGACGATGCGAAATTTGGAACACAAAATAAGATAGCAGTAAACAGAGCAAAGAGAATAACGGGGCAGAAACTGAGAACCTTTAAACAAAAGGATAGGAATATAATGATACCTCTACTGAAAACACTGATCATACCCAAATTGGAATACTGCTCGGTCCTAACATCCCCATATAAAAAGGAGACATTAGACAGCTAGAAGGGATTCAGAGAAGTTTCACAGCCAAGATCAATGGGTGCAAAGAACTAAATTATTGGGAAAGGTTATGCAAATTAAACCTATATTCACTAGAAAGGAGAAGAGAGGGATACACCATTATTTACACTTAGGAAATAAGGAGAAACTAGTTCCTAATCTTACTCTGAACCCTGTAACTCCCCAAACAACAGTGAAAGTAGAAAAGGAAGACTGTGTCGTGTTCCCAAATTAAAGGCTAGACAGAGAACATCCTTAACCCTGAAAGAAAATAGTTTTGTTGTGAGAGGACCAAGACTGTTTAATCAGCTGCCCAAAGACCTAAGGAACACGAGTGGTGTTGCGATGAGCCAGGCGTACCTGGCTGTGTGAGGTGGAGAGTACAAGAAACCAACTCACTACTTCACCAAGCCAACTCGAGAGGAGGGGCGACAAGCTTGACCTTCGTGGGATCACTTTAACATATTGCTTCCCAGGAACCTCTCTTTAACATATTGCTTCCCAGTGTATATCAATTTAACATATTGCTTCCCAGTGTTAATCACTTTAACATATTGCTTCCCAATATTTAGGATAAGGAGTTTAAAAAATAAATCGTTATTTGACGAATGGTTATTGCTTTTAATGCATTAAATTAGTTATTTTTTGAATAATTGTAAATTAAACATGGTGGGCAGACCTATAATTGAATGCCCAGTTAGGTCAACTGTACACCCTCGACGATTGGTTAGGTTAAGTCATGATATATTTGTTTAAACTAACGAAACTATCATGACTTAACCTAACCAATCGTCAAGGGTGTATAATTGACCTAACCGGGCATTCAGTTGACCGAACCAGGCATTCAATTAACCTAACTTTGATATACTGTACCTAACCAATCATCAGGGCATACAGTTGACCTAACCGGGCATTCAATTAACCTAACCGGGCATTCAATTATAGGTCTTCAATTATAGGCTCCTAGATTACCAACCTCTTTCTAACCAACCAACCTTTCTCTTTTTAACATATTGCTTACCAGTGTTAATCACTTTAACATATTGCTTCCCAGGAGGGATCACTTTAACATATTGCTTCCCGAATGCTCTGGGAAGCAATATGTTAAAGTGATCATATATATATATTAGGGTGGCCCTTAGTTGTATGTGATTTTCTGAAATGAAATATTTTTCATCTCCCAACCTCCAAAGTTGTTCTAATCCATGTAAAAATGCTCTGTGTAAAGTTTCAGCTCAATCAGACAATATTAAGATGGGCCCCAAAGGCCCTAAAGTTTCAGATTTTAACAATATTGATATTTTTCATATAAAACCGTTTTTATCTTCTTTACAGTGTTTTATTCGAAAGAAATATAGAATATGATCGAAAGAGAATTCAATTTACAATAAATTTAGTTATAACCATTATTTACTTAAAACCAAATTTACAATAAATTTAGTTATAACCATTATTTACTTAAAACCAAAATTGGACGAGATATTCACGGAAATTGAAAAGTATCATAAGTGCGTAAAAAAACCGCTTCTGGAAGATTCTAGAAAGTTCGATTATGCTTTGTGATTATTTTCCCAAACAAAGTTTGCAAATGAATTATAAAGGTTTTATATTAGAAATACCAATTATCAGTGAATTTTGAAACTTTAGGGCCTTTGGGGTCCACCTTAATATAGCCCAATTGAGCTGAAATTTTGCACAGAGCACTTCTTTATATATTGGAAGAAGATTAAGGGTTGGGAGCAAGTAATTTCAAAAGTTGAAAAATAAGGGCCACCCTAATATATATATATATATATACAGTGTATATATATATATATATATGGGATTGAATTCAGAATGGCCCCCTGAGGTTTTTTCATGATACACACAAACCGTGCATGGAACAAGGAACTCTTCTGGGGAAATTAAATCCACTATAGTCCGAATAAGTAATGGTAACTGACAAACACTATCGTTTGGTTCTTTTTCATGATCTTAGCACGACGTGGGCAACGGGTCACTCGCAAAGAGGTCCCAAAAATATAGCTTCCCTCACCAGCTGTAAACCCTAGATCTTGTCCCAAAGCTGGATCCTATCTGCTTTGCAGATAGTTGGTGAGGGAAGCTATATTTTTGGGGCCTCTTTTTGAGTGACCCGTTGCCCACGTCGTGCTAACATCATGAAAAAGAAAAAAAACTATAGCGTTTGTCATTTACCATTACTTATTCCGACTATAGGGGATTTAATTTTTCCAGAAGAGTTTCTTGTTCCATGCACGGTCTGTGTATATCATATATATATATATATATATATATATATACAGGGCCTATCAGAGGGGGGCTAGGAGGGCCATTTGGCCTGGGCCTCAAGCTTAAGGGGGGGCCTCAAATTTAGAAACTTTCAGGTTTGAATATAATGTTTTGCGGTGAAAGTAATAATTGGGTTTAGCTATGGGCCTCAAAAGCTGGAAGTGGCCCAGGCCTCTCTGGACCTCTGAGAGGGCCTGTATATATATATATATATATATATATATATATATATATATATATATAAACCAATATAACAATCCTAAGCCAATTATATTTTCTATCCACTTATGTAAATCGCGTTTAGATACTGGCTTTTCTCTACAAATATATAAAAATTAAAAATACATTATAATATATATATATATATATATATATATATATTATAATGTATTTTTATTTTTTATATATTTGTAGAGAAAAGCCAGTATCTAAACGCGATTTACGTAAGTGGATAGAAAATATAATTGGCTTAAGATTGTTATATTGGTTTTAGAAAAATACTGTACTCGTATATGAAAAGAACTGACCTGGAAACCTCAGCAGTTCTCGCCAAGCCACTTTGGGTCATTAAATTATCATTTATCATTTATTTATGTTATCATTTATTTATGTTATCCCTAATCATTTTACCATTAATTATTTATTTTATTATCTATTACGAGTGAACTATTTGAAGGCATGGGTGCCGAGCTAGCTCCGCGACCAGAATTTGAGTCGTAGCCTAAAAAGGTTAAGAACCACTGCCTTAGTGTGATAGTGTCGTGTTTGTACATTATTTAAATAAATAATAATAAATGTACAATCTAAAGCAAGTCATTCCCTTTTGTTCTTTCTTTTATGACAAGATGTTCACAAATATATTGTAGTTTTGAGTGAATCAAAGAAAAAATAGTTACTCCGTGAACTAATTTATCAATGTGTATCCTGACTGTATAAAAGGTACTGTAAACTACTGGTTGGTAAAGCTAAAGTCTACAAGTAGTACTTCATGGTGCTTGGTTGTAACCGCTCACGCTCTGCTTCCACGGCAAAACGCATCAGTTTTGTCGGTGAGCTGAACCGCAGCCCAGAAAATGCTTCGGGCACTATCATGAACGGCCGACCGATCTCCATAGTTACGGACATCTCACGACAATCGCTGTAGCGGTATCGAAAGTTGATTTGAACTTTAAAATATTCAAGAGAATAAGGGCGCATAAGCTAACGGCATAGGGGCCATTAGCATTGGAACGCAGGCATACTATTCTCGAGTCGCCATTGATTCTCTGCTTGCAGTTTGCGAAGACTTCGTTGAAACTGATTTTGGGCCACCAAACAGTCTAGATTTGAAACCTGTTGATTATTCAGTTTCAATAAACATGCAGGCGATGGTGTACCGTGGAATTAGAATCAACAATATGTAAAAATTGAAGGAGAGGGTAGGAACATGATCGGTACTGCTTAGTCATTGCTCTATCCAAGAGCAATTTCCCAGTGGCACAAGAGACTACAGGCTGTTGCTATGGAACATGCCAGTTAGAAGGCTAAGCTTCTACAGTTTAAATTCTTTTTTATCAATCAGGATTTCTTTCATAAAGTAGTTTTATCCCATGGTAGATAAATGGGGTACCCCAGTGGTTAAAACGCTGGCTGCTAATCGAGAGATCGAGTACGGGCGAAGACTTTGTAATTTCTGACTATCCTGGTCGTTCGTAGTTTGGATTCCACGTCAAGCTGCTATATCTTTAAAGGGTCCTTTAAATTAACCACATCAACGAAGGGTGGGAACACGTGAAATGACACGCAACAGATAATAAATCCTACGGTAAATATCGCAGCGCAAGTTACCGTCCGCTACAAAAGTTAACCCCCAAAATTAAGTCAACTAAGATAACAAACAGATTCCAATTGAGTGAACAATCAAATTCAAAACCAAATGTCCACAAGGGCAGGTAAGCTGCAAAATCTGTTTCAAAAGTGACTTTTCAAATAGAGCAAATAAATTCAACTCAAAAAGGAGTACAAAATTCAAACTTTGAAAAACGCGAAAGTTCTAATGAAATCAAAAGGTGTTATCTGCACGAAGGCAAGAAGTATATAAAACTAAATTTCAACCTTCTTGATCGTTAATCATTGACTGCGCTTATCGCACGATTTTAGACGTCCGGCAGCGTGGTTTATGGTGCCGTTTTCCGTGGCGATGTTAAGCGAACCCGCAAACAATATGGGATGAAATGTGTACGTACAGTATTTTTATACACGAACCTGTCCAAATAATTTTGGACATATATACTGTATATAATATTTATTGTCACCGTTTACTTGCCTGATTGCTCTTCTTTCCTTAACCTTAGGGTTCGAATAGTATCGTGGTGTTCACAACAAAGTTTACAATTACTGAATACTACGCACTTTTAGATTCATTAAGAAAAATACGAAAATAAGTTAAATATATTAAAGCTAATACCCTAAGTACCTAATTACCCTAAATTAATAACATGTCACAACAACGCACTTAGATTGATATGAATCTGTACATAGAAGCAGTATGGCCTCTCTTAGTTTGAATAAAATGAGATTAAACGATCACCGTTTCACTTTCAGCAACAATACACCAAAACGTTTTACACTTTGGGTTACTTTCAGATGCAGTGGTGTTAAAATCGCTGTAAACACAGCAGATGCGGCAGGAAAGGATGGTAGGCTTTACTACCAATCCTATCTGCGGCTTCCAAATTTAGAGCCGAAATTCAACTGCGGGACTGGAACCTCAAAACGTTCCGGCTATTCACGCTCCCCCACCCCACAGGACGAAGTCAAATTGAGGTTAAACCGGCATCCCAACCGAATCTGGGCGCAGTCTCAATTTCCAATTTTGAAGCTTATTGAAACAATAACAGACTGGAGTGTGTCGCTTACACAAGTTTGAAATAATAATAATAAAAGTCACTCCAAAGAAATCCCTGTGATTAAAAATAAAATTCTGACAAATGCCCAAACAAAATACAAACCCAATATTTCACTCAGCTTGCAGTGAAACAGTTTTAATTATACCTTACTTCATATAGAGGCTTCAACACTTGTACTGTAGACAATGTTCAAAGACACCACTCTGTTCTTGCCATATATACGAGCATAAATCACCTCGTGAGGAATGGACGTGTTGTGTCTCTCTCTGGATTAACATCCAAATAAGAAGGGAATAAACTATTCGGCGGTTTATTCTGTTTACACCCGAAAGTGTATAAAGTATCAGTGAATCCGTGCATATAAATTATAAAGTGAAATTCATTAAAATTAAGAAAGTGCAATACAATTTACATAAATTATCACCAGTTTAACGTATATATTTAGATTGTAATACGGTTGACATTCGAGAAAAGTTTGAAACAAAGCAGGAAAAAGGTTATAAAACGCAAAGGTCATAAACCCCCGTGACCATCGAAAGGAAAGAAAAGGAAAAGGAAGAAAAAAAAATTTTGTGTGTATTTCCTTTTATGATAATTAATGAATAGCATGACCATGGGTCCAAATTCTCACTTAATCTGCAATTTGTGTAATCTGGAAACAACTGAAAATGCAGCAATAAGATGTGATTTCTGTCAAAAACTGTACGATTTCATCGGCATGAATTGGGATGATAGGAAAATATCCCTCATCTCGAACGCGAAACAGATCGCGGGAGTCAAATTTCTGTGTGACGCATGTACACAGATTGTAAACTCCTTTGCAGTATTTAAAGAAATGGAGAAAGCGAATTCGAGTGTTACAGAAAAGGAGGGAATAATGGGGGAACTAGAGTCCCGAAATATCCTACTGGAAATTCGGGTGGATGATAGAGAAGAGCGAAAAACAAATAACAATATAATATGGAATGGAGACACAAAAGAAAGAAATGAGATAAGTAAAAGTTACGATGTAGTAAAACTGCCCAACGAGCAAAATGATAAAAAGATAAAATCTAAAAACGTAGGAAATAAACAGCCGAAGAAAAATAATGATAATATCAAAATTAAAAACATAGAAAATAATCAGATAACAAGAAATAGAAGCGTAGAAAATACCGTCTGTAAATACTACGCAAAAGGATATTGCAAGAGGATATTGCAAAGAGGATATTGCAAGAGGATATTGCAAATTTGAAAAAATGTGCAAGTTCCACCATCTTACTGTCTGCAACACCTATGTAAGATATGGAAGGTGCAAATACGGACAAAAATGCCGTTACCACCACCCTCAAAGGAACTTGACAGGTGAGCAGACGAAACCAGCAACAAAGAGGGCTATCAATTTTTTGGATGTAGCCCACACAGTTCAACTATTGAATACCATCCAACAAATACAAAGCCAACTGACAAACACAGGGATCCGAGACTCGTACAGAAGACATACAGAAAGACATTACATGCGATATCGGGACAACGGTTATCGAAACAGATAAAGAGAGGAAAATTCTCGGAGGATCACAAGGCAACGAAACCGGCACCACCATTGGAAAATAAATCGGAAACACAAGTATGTAGAAACGAAAGGGAAAAAAAAAAATAGTTCTAGCAAACATTCAGGGCCTTAAATCAAATCATTCCCCGAACAAAATTTTATACCTGAAAGGACTCGTGCAAGAAACCGGAGCAGATTTTGCATGCCTCACGGAAACCCATCTAAAGGACTGCCAGGCGAACTGTGAAAACTGTGAGTTCTGTATTGACAAAAAAGAAATACAAATTGACAACTATGACATCCTCCGAGCCAACTGAACAGTGAGACATAAATGAGGATGTGCTATTTACACACGCGAAAGGCATGTGGCAAAAATGACTATAAGTACTTCAAACAGCTACGTAGAATGTGTGCTGCAAAAGTTGAAAAATTAAATATGGTAATAATAATGTACAGACCCCCGAACACGCCAACCTCAAAATTCTCAGATTCCATTACAGAGGTAAGAAACTGGGTAAAAGATCTACATTCTCCAACCCCAAATATTTTTCTCTTTGGCGATTTTAATTTTCCATTCATGAAATATGAAAGGATAGAAAAAATATATGCATACATCAGGAAAAGGGGGGCGCAGGGAAGACCAGAAGCAGGTAAAAATGCTACTAGCTCTAGCTGAAGAATTTATGTTAACACGAAAAATAACAGAAAACAGATGAGAAAACAACTGCCTAGATTTCGTATTCATAAACAACAGCAACCTAATTTGAAAATAAAAACCCACTCTAATAGACAGAGTTTATTTCCACAACAGTTTCGACGCCCACTGGCATCCTCCTCGGGTGGATACAGAAAAACGAATGAACCAAAACAAGAGGGAAAAACAGTCCAGGGACCGACCGTTAAGAAATTCGCACCTAGGTTAGATCCCATTCTCCCGACACCGGAAGGGCATTTTCATTAAGTACATTCGCACAAATTTAAAACTGTCTTCCTGTTCTAAACATACAGATTCTATTATTTTTTTATTTTTTTACATAATTATTACATTTATTATTAAATTTACATTTAATATTGCATAATTATTTATTACAGAAATTATAATTTTATTATTACATTGGTTATTACATTGTTGTTTATTATACAGAACTTATAAACCGAAAAGCGAATGAAAAAGGCGATTAAGAAACGATCCAGAGACCATTGAGAAATTCGCACCTAGGTTAGATACCGTTCTCCCGACACCGGAAGGGCATTTTATTACAGGGTCCGCTTATAAGTACATTCCCACAAATTAAAACTATCTTCTTGTTCTAAGGTACTTTATAAATGTAATAATTATGTCAAAAGAAAAATAATAGAATCTGTGTGTATAAAAAAAGTAGATAATTTTAATTTGTGCGAAGGTACTTATAAGTTAGACCCTTTAATCAGATTCTTGGTCAAAAAATCCCTTACGGAGTCGTGGGAACGTGTTCGAACCTAAGTGTGAATTTCTTAAAGGTCTCTGGATTGTTTCCTTACTCGCTTTTAGTAAATGTAATAATGGAAGTAATAAATGTAGAAATAAATATAAATGCCACAGATGTAATAATAAAGGTAATATTATAAATTTAATAATTAGGGTAAAGGTAATAATAATAAATGTTAAAAAATGTAAATGCAATAATAAATGCAGTAATTATGTCAAAATATTAGAATCTGTATGTATAGAACAAGAAGATAGTTTTAATTTGTGGAAATGTACTTATAAGCGGACCCTGTAATAAAATGCCCTTCCGGTGTCGGGAGAACGGTATCTAACCTAGGTGCGAATTTCTCAATGGTCTCTGGATTGTTTCCTAATCGCCTTTTTCATTCGCTTTTCGGTTTATAAGTTCTGTATAATAAACAACAATGTAATAATAAATTTATAATTTCTGTAATAAATAATTATGCAATATTAAATGTAATAAATTTAATAATAAATGTAATAATTATGTAAAAAAATAAAAAAATAATAGAATCTGTATGTTTAAAACAGGAAGACAGTTTTAAATTTGTGCGAATGTACTTAATGAAAATGCCCTTCCGATGTCGGGAGAATGGGATCTAACCTTGGTGCGAATTTCTTAACGGTCGGTCCCTGGACTGTTTTTCCCTCTTGTTTTGGTTCATTCGTTTTTCTCTATCCACCCGAGGAGGATGCCAGTGGGCGTCGAAACTGTTGTGGAAATAAACTCTGTCTATTAGAGTGGGTTTTTATTTTCATATTTTGACCTTCACGTAGAAAAAAGTGAAGTTTTTTGCATTTAGCAACCTAATTGATAACGTAGAAATATCCCCAAATATAATATCGGATCAAAACATTATTGAAATAACAACCAATACAAAAGCAACAGGAAAGAAAACACGAACAAGAGAAAGAAGTAAATTTGAAATTTTTAATTTTCACTTCAAAGCTATAAACTGGGAAGGTGTTGCATTCAGCATGTAAGGAATAGATTGGAAAACCATCTTCAAGGCATGCTAATGACCTTAGAGAAGACGCTGGAAATTGTAAAAAGACATGTCCCAAAAATACAACAAAGAGGATAGAGAAGCAGGTTCGAGAGACAAAAGAGGTCATTGTTCCGAAAGAGAAAAAGAGTGACTGCAAAATTAAGTAACTGTAAAGATAACATCAGAAAAATATTAAATGATAAACTTCAGCGCATAGACTGCGTCATACAGGAACTAATTGAGAAGCATACAGAAAAAGAAGACGACGACGCTATAGAAGCGATAAAGGTTAACTCAAAGTATTTCTATAATTTTGCAAAAAGGAAGTCGAAAAATCACACGACTATCGGACCTTTGAAAAACAAAGACAGTGCTTTATCTGATGATCTAACAGAAGTATTTGAAATATTAAGAGCTCAGTACGAATCATCTTTCAGTATCCCAAAAACTGACAAACTGATATGCGATAGAAACGCGTTCTTTGAAGAAGAACTATAAGGGGAAAGTATAACGGACTTCGAATTTACGACAGATGATATTACACAAGCTATAGAGAAACTAAAAGCACACTCAGCGGCAGGACCGAACAAATGGAATGCCACACTAATCAAAAACTGCAAGAATGAAATCGCTGAGCCCCTATATTGGATATGGAGACGATTACTAGACACGGGAGAAATACCGGGCATTCTGAAGACCGCGAGCATAGTCCCAATATATAAAGGGGGAGATCGATCCGAGGCCAAAAACTATAGGCCAGTGTCGCTTACATCTCATCTCACCAAAAATATTTGAAAGAATAGTTAGACAGAAAATCTACGACTTTTTGGAAACTCAGAAAAAATTCAATGATAACCAACATGAATTTCGGTCAGGCAGATCATGCCTATCACAACTAATGGAACACTACAACAACATTATTGATGCACTTGAAATCAATGGAAATTATGATGTAATATACACAGACTTTGCCAAAGCGTTCGACAAGTATGACCATGGAATCATAATACATAAACTGAAATATATGGGGATAACAGGAAAAGTAGGGAAATGGATATATAATTTCTTTAGTGAGCGGCGGCAAGTTGTTACAGCTCAAGGAATATCTTCATCAGAATCAGAGGTCCTCAGCTCAGCACCACAAGGAACAGTATTAGCTCCACTACTCTTCATAATCATGCTAACTGACATAGATGAGGACGTTACCAGAGACAGCAGAGTAACATCCTTTGCGGATGACACAAAGATCAGTAGAAAAATAAGAAACCCAGAAGATATAGGATCTCTACAAACAGACATGAACAGAATCTACAAGTGGACGGAAGACAACAATATGAAGTTTAACACTGATAAATTTCAACTGTTACGGTACAGAAAAAGGGAGGACCTAAAATCCATAGAATACTATACCATAAATGGAGAGGAAATTCAAAGAAATTCTAAAGCAAAAGATTTAGGAGTTGTAATGACTGATGATGCGAAATTTGTAACACAAAATAAGATAGCAGTAAACAGAGCAAAGAGAATAACTGGGCAGATACTGATAACCTTTAAATGAAAGGATAGGAATATAATAATACCTCTACTGAAAACACTGATCATACCCAAATTAGAATACTGCTCGCTCCTAACATGCCCATATAAAAAAGAAGACATTAGACAGCTAGAAGGGATTCAGAGAAGCTTAACAGCCAAGACCATTGGGTGCAAAGAACTAAATTACTGGGAAAGGTTACGAGAATTAAATCATTCAGTGGAAAGGAGAAGCGAGAGATACACCTAAAATCCATAGAATACTATACCATAAATGGAGAGGAAATTCAAAGAAATTCTAAAGCAAAAGATTTAGGAGTTGTAATGACTGATGATGCGAAATTTGTAACACAAAATAAGATAGCAGTAAACAGAGCAAAGAGAATAACTGGGCAGATACTGATAACCTTTAAATGAAAGGATAGGAATATAATAATACCTCTACTGAAAACACTGATCATACCCAAATTAGAATACTGCTCGCTCCTAACATGCCCATATAAAAAGAAGACATTAGACAGCTAGAAGGGATTCAGAGAAGCTTAACAGCCAAGACCATTGGGTGCAAAGAACTAAATTACTGGGAAAGGTTACGAGAATTAAATCATTCAGTGGAAAGGAGAAGCGAGAGATACACCATTATTTACACTTGGAAAATAATGGGGAAACTAGTCCCTAATCTTACTCTGAACCCTATAACTCTCCAAACGACAGTGGAAAGTAGAAAAGGAAGACTGTGTCGTGTTTCCAAATTAAAGGCTAGACAGGAAACATCCTTAACCCACCCTGAAAGAAAATAGTTTTGTTGTGAGAGGACAAAGACTGTTTAATCAGCCCCCCAAAGAACTATGGAACACGACTGGTGTTGCGGTGGACATCTTCAAAAGAAGATTAGACGCCTGGCTCAGAACAATCCCCGATGAGCCGGGCGTACCTGGCTATGTGAGGTGGGCAGTACAAGAAACCAACTCACTACTTCACCAGGCCAACTCGAGAGGAGGACGACAAGCTTGACTTTCGTGAAATGAGGAATCATCGCACGGAACATTTGAAAGGTTGATAAGAAAGGTTATATATATGAAGTATTACGACAAGTTTCTCGCTGCCAGTACCTGATTGTTCTGGATATAAATTGCTCTGTAAAGTAAAGCACTGTTGTCTAAAGGCAGAGTAAGTTTGTCTGCTATCTCTTTTAGTCGGTAGTCATAACTAGCGCACGTGGATCAGAGTTGACATAATTTGAACGTGGCAAGATTGCTGGATATCATATCGCAAGTATGACTGTATGTAAAATTTCAGGACTTTTAAGGTTTCCGAAGCAAGTGCAGGGAATATTATTTAAAAGCAAAAGACTAAAACATGCTAGTGTGGAACCCAGACCAAGCAGGCCAAAAATTATGAAAACGTGCGCGAGGAAAGTTGAAACGTGAGGAAAGACTGCATGTGTAGCCTAAAGGAGAAGGTCAACGAACGTACAAGTCTTTCGATAAGTATATCTACTCTATGTATGGAACTGCATGCAGAGGATTCTATGGAAGGGCAGCTGTTCACAAACCATATATCACAGCTTTGAATGGAAAGTGACGGCTACAGTAGTGCAAAACTTATCGAAAGTAGGAAGGAGAACTGCGGAAACGCGTCCTGAGGAATAATGAGTCCTTCTACACACTGTTTACATCAGATTGCAGGATCCAGGCACTTGCCTGTAGAACGCTTCAATCCTCAGCACATTGTCCCAACCGTTAAGTATGGAGGTGGCAGTGTGATGATGCGGATATGTTATACCCCCCCCCCCATAGAAGAAGAAAAGAGCCAAAATCAAGGTCCAGGGTTTTTGAGATGCCTAGACACTCTGCGTTTGAAAGATTGGAGGTCATGGAGAGTGGGAGTAGGGTTGAGTAGATGAAAGATTGAAAATATCGATTAACCCTTGCCTTTGAGAGTTGGACAGAAAAGGAATGAGAATGTGTAGAAAGTCTGGTACTGCGTGCTCTCCTTAAAGGAGGAGGCATGCAGTTAGGGAGTTCAGAAGAGCAGTGTTCGTTATAATAGCGATAGTAAACAGAGAGTGAGGCAACATTGCGGTGAAGAGAGAGGGATTGAAGACAGTCAGTAAAAGGCGGGGGATTGAGACGAAAAGCCTTTGATTCCACTGGGTTAAGTACGGCTGTGTGGGTTGAGGCACCCCATACATGAGAAGCATACTCCATATAGGGGCGGATAACAGCCCTGTACAGAGACAGCAACTGAGTGGAAGTGAAGAAACTGCGGAGGAGGCGCAGCACACCTAACCTCTTACAAGCTGCTTTGGAAAGAGAGTATATGTGATCTTTCCAGGAAAGATCACAATAAAAGGAAACACCAAAAATGTTAAGAGAAGAGGAAGGATTGAGTTGTGTGTTGTTGAAGGTAAAGGGATAGTCGTGTGGAAGGTTGTGGCGAATAGACAGATGGAGAAACTGAGTTTCTGAGGCATTGAAAGCCACAAGATTTTCTCTGTCCCAATCAGAGATAGTAGAAAGATCAGAGGTCAGGTGCTCCATAGCCGTCCTACGCGAATCATGGAGTGACTGTTGAGAGGGACGCTTCGAGAAGCGGGTGGAGAAGTAAAGAGTGGAATCATCGGCATAGGAATGAATAGTACAGGAAGTGCGAATTAAAAGCTCATTAATAAATGAAAGGAAGAGTGGGTGCAGGGACAGGACCCTGAAGAACGCCACTGTTGATAACTTTAGGAGAAGAACAGTGGCCATTTACAACCGCAGCTATGGGAAGCTTTTCGAAGCGGATGGAGAAGCGAAGAATGGAATCATCAGCATAGAAATGAATAGGACAGGAAATGCGAACTAAAAGATCATTAATAAATGAAAGGAAAAGAGTGAGTAACAGGACAGAACCCTGAGGAACACCACTCTTAATAGCTTTAGGAGAAGAACAGTGGCCATCGACAACGGCAGCTGTAGATCAGCCAGAAAGGAAATTAGAGATGAAGGCACAGAAAGAAGAATAGAAACCGAAGGAGGGCAGTTTGGAAATTAAAGATTTGTTCCAGACTCTATCAAAAGCGTTCGTTGTGTCTAACGCAATAGCAAAAGTTCCACCGAAATTCCGAAAGGAGGATGACCAAGAGTCAGAGAGATATACAAGAATATCGCCAGTCGAGCATCCGTCGTGAACCCATACTGACGATCTGAAAGAAGATTTTGAAAAGAGAGGTGTTTAATAATCTCCCTATTAAGAATACATTAAAAAACTTTAAAAGACAAGAAATCAAAGCAATTTGAGAGATAGTTGGAGGGTTGAGAGCGGTCATCCTTCTTTGGGACAGGCTTAATGAAAGCGACTTCCAGCAGGAAGGAAAAGTACCAGATTAGAGACAAAGACGAAAGAGTTTGCTTAGGCAGGGTGTCAGCACAGAAACACAGTTCTTAAGAACAACAGGAGGAACACCATCAGAATCGTACGCCTTCCTAAAGTTGAGCCCAGATAGGGCAGAAAAAATCTTTGGAAGATATTCTAATTTCAGACATAATAAAGTCAGAGGGACGAGATGGAGGAACAGCACCGGAATTATCCATAGTTGAGTTGGAAGCAAAAGTTTGAGTGAAGAGTTCAGCTTTGTCAGGAGAAGAGACGACAACTGAGCCGTTGGAATGGAAAAGAGGAGGGGAAAAGGCGGAAGTAAAGTTGTTGAAGAAGTTCTTAGCTAGATGCCAGAAAGAGCGAGAAAATTAGAATTGGAGTAGAATGTTTCTTACTATCTGGACTAGAACAACTAGCGTTTGTAAAGGGTACATTGACTATCAGGGCATTTTGAGGCATTTTGGACAACAGTTTAATGACAGCACTGTTAGAATTTTATAGTGAGGGCCCGTACCTCTACTAACAGGCAACGCCCCTTGTCACAAAACTCAGATTATAATCCATTGATTCGAGTAGAATAACGTTGACAGCATGCCATGGCCTGATGTCAGTCCGATAGAACACCTCTCGGATGAATTAGAACGGCGAATCATTAACCGTACAGACCAACTTCTTTCGCCGCATTGGAAACAGCCCTGCGGCCGGAATGGTGGAATATCCCACCTGAAACCAATAAAAAATTGGAGTGTGTTCGTTCCTAAGAGGTTTGGGCTAAGTAAACAGGTATCTCTTGTTTGTTTAGGTTGCCCCAATGCATTTGGTAGTATGTGTGTGTGTGTGTGTGTGTGTTGTGTGTGTGTGTGTGCATTCCACGACATCAAAGCCAATTGCAACAGCAACAAAATATGCATTAATGGCCTCAAACACAGCACTTACAATATTTATAAAAAGCACAGTAACGAATACATTAATCCCAACAACTGAAAATAAGTATATAGGCCCCTACATCTTAGAAACACCAAAGAAAAAAAATTTCGGAAACACGTACAAGTAATTTCAAAATACAGCATCAAAGAGAAACAGACAGAAAACAGAAACTGCTAATTGAAATAAAAACAAAAGCCGTCTCGTTCACTTATGCAAATTTATTGGGCTTATATAAGCAAAAACTAGGTTACATATTTAAATTTCTACGAAACCCAACAAAGGAAACTGATTTTTTTTTCTTAACAGAAATGTGAAATGCGACGCTGGATGTGAAAACTGTAGTGAAGACTGAAATTAAAATAAAAAATTACACTACGTATATATTTAAAAAAGATGGGTTAGGCAAGTAGAGAGGGAAAGGAAGCGATTGGTACGTAAATCAAATTGCACGCTGTGGTTTCAATTCTGAAAATTAAAGAAGTAAACCCGCTCACGATAATCGTTTACCAGCCCTTAAAGCATCAGAAAATGTTGAGTTCATTATATGTGAAAGTGACAGAACATTACGATCACTAAGAACTCCGATACAAAATACTCTTATGCGGAGACTTCAATGTTCATTACTTGGAAGAGGAATAGTGTTGTAGCTAAATGTTTCATGGCAGCACATCAAGGAATGGTGAATCCAAGTACAAATGCTTTTAAAACCTAAGAAGGAAGATACTCTTATTGAGGAAGTTACAGAGCCAGCACAAAGGGAGAATGTATTAAATCTGATTATGACCAACGACAGCGACTGGATATTAAATGAGGATATTAGTCAGCTCAGCTGTATTTTCTCATCATAGCCTAATGGAGTAATAAAAGTGAAAATGAAATTACATAGAAAAAACATAAAAATTACTTGAAAGATTAATAGAAAGTAGAGTCAGTATTAAATATTAGTAGAATACATACCAAAAAGTCCTCAAGAAAGAAAAGGCGTAATCTAGAAATAAAAATAAAAATGGTGTTTCGCCAAAGAAAAATTGTGAAACGCTCCTTGAACAAATGCAAAATAATGAGAAAATTGGAATTGAAATTAAGTGAAATAGAAAATAACTTGAAAGAACATTCATTAAAAACTTTTTGAAGATATAAAGTAGCGGAAAATGTCAACAGTGATCACCAAGATATTTTTTATACTCTCACAAAAAAGAACTTTACAGACAATGAAAATACTGAATCATTGAAAATCCAAATGCTTTATTTGAACCTGCCGTTCACGAATCTTATACGGATCCAAGAGAAAACTTCATGGTACCGATTTCTTGGAAACATACGGTACATAATAGTGCCTTCTCAAAAGTGCGAGACACTTCAGCACCAGAACCTGAGTCATGGAATGCCAGATTTCTAAAGAAATGTGAAAAAAGTATAGGAAAACCACTAATTATGCTATGGAGGACATCACTGAACAGTACTGGCACGATCCCTTATTCTCTAAAAATTAGCGAACATTGCTCTGAAATACAAAGGGAAAAACAGCCATATCATAAAACCTAGTAGCATTTACGTCACATCTTATAAAGTACTTTGAAATTATAGTGGGAAATAAAAAAACATCTAAGAAGCTTCTTACCACAGAAAATCTATTGATGCAATATAAATATAAACTTTTCTGAGGCTTTTGACAAACAGGTACTCTGGGTAAGTTTGGACTCTGGTCTTTAATGACAGATCTTAAAGAGGAGTAGCCGTGAACAGAGTATTATTTGATGGAGATGAATCTACAAATTTACCAGTTATTACTTCTGTACCACGAGAAACAGTATTATCCCCTGTACTACTTATCATAAATGCAGATACAGGCAGACATAAAACGCAGCATTGTGTCATCGTTTGAAGATGACAAAGATCTGCAAAGTAATCAGTAACGAAGAAAACATAAACAAATTACTGAATATCAACACACTATATAAATGGACTGAAGAAAATAGTTTGGATTTCAATAATGATAAATTCTAATTCCTAAGATATGATAAAAATAAAGCGTTACAACAAAATAGTTATGAAGCAAGCAGCAGTACACAAAAATACCGTATCAATAAACGCAGAATTTACAGAACACTGCCACATTAAAACAGACAGAGGTGAAAACTTAATGGGAGAGATATGGAACCTATTCAGTCTCTACAAAGAACAGAGTTAGGATTCCCGGTGAAAACTCTGAAACCATATTCTTTGGGAAGACGTCATAAACGATACATGGCAATGAATGTGAAAAATGCTTAAAAAAATGGCTGACAGAGAAAAATTTAAAAAAAAAGACTAAAATGAGAGGATTAGGAATATTTTCTTTCATTCCAAATGCAACATGACAAGGTTTGAGAACATAGATGGAAAACTCTCTCAGCAATGGAGGTTCAAAAACTATTTAATATCCTACCCGCAAAAACATTCAATTAGTAACATTAAAAAAGTAACTAAGACACTAAGACAAGTTTCTGACCAGCTTTGCGGGGCAGGTTATAAAAGCAGGATGAGAGTTAAATGTAACGCTTTCCTTCATCAAATCCCACAAATGAAGAGGATGCTGCTGAAGGGTCGGCTGCAGGTCGATCCTGAATATTTATTCCAAAATTACAAAGTAACAAAAGTATAATACAGTGTGTGTATATATATATATATATATATATATATATATATATATATATATATATATATATATATATATATATATATATATATACTGTATATGGGATGATGATGATAATAAAGGAATACAAAGGACACGAAACAGCAACACACTGGCTGGTCCCTACGAGGCTGTCTGTTTAAAAGGAAGGTGAAACGATGCAAGAAAATTTAAGAACAGATGAAAGTTTTGAAGCAAAACAGAGAAAAGAGGTTGAAAATAGGAAAGAAATTTAAAGATATAGTAAAAATTTTAAAGTAAAGAGGAGGGAATCTGAGTGAAAATTCTACAATACTTCTACACGCTAACAAATGCTTCTAACTGAGGATTTAAGGCAAGATAAGCATCAAGTCTCTTTTTAAAGGATTAGACCGAATTTCTTTGAACTACGCTGGCTGGCAATCCATTCCACAAATTAACTATGGAGTCATTCAAAAACCACGTAGTCCTTTTTCGGGTTGTTTTCAAAATCGTCCCTCCCCCCTCTTGTGGTCATTTGTGGCCAATGACTTAAACCCCCCCTCCAAAACCACGTGTTTTTCTGATGTCACCCCCACCCCTTCTTAATCGTATGTAAATTAAAATGCAAATTAAAATAAAGCGAATTAAAAATAATCAAATTAAAAGTATGGTGAATTTGTGTTTCATGGACGTTAAAGACTCGAATCTTCTAGAATTTTCTGAAATAAAGGTACAGCGAATTTGTGTTTATAAAGATTCGAGTCTTCTGGAATTTTCTGGAGTTTACGAAATATATATATATAATATGATAGGGGGAGGGGCGACAAGCTTGACCTTCGTGAAATGAGGAATCATTGCACGGAACCTTTGAGAGGTTGAAAGGTATATGATAAACAATATTATAAACAGTATATTTTAATGCTTAGTATTGGCCACGTGGTTAAACGTCAAGACCCCCCTCCCCCATGTGGCCCTTTGTGGTCAAATAAGGAACCCCCAGATCTTTTCCAAATGGACGACCCCACGGAATTTAGCTGAAAATTTGTATACTAATAAATTTTTATATTCTAATAACGAAAATTACATTATTTTCCTGGAAAAATATGCGCATCATACGAAAAAAATTGCATTTATATGCGCACTAGTTTGCATGGCGCATGACCGTTATCTAAATTATAGTGTTATGTAGTGGGTTTTACAAAATAAAACGCAGATATCTTTTATTTATTAAAATTTGCAATATTTAATAATATTTTAATAAATAAATCTTCATTTGCGTACCTTTTTCTCCATACGAACTCGCATAAACAGTAATTTTTGTTGTTGTTATTAATGTTTATTTGTTGCCTGCTTAGACCTAGTTTAGTCTGAATATTATTGTTGTAGTGTGAACATATGATAATGCAGTGCTGTGATCTATCTACTTGCGGGTTGCCCCCGGTCAATTGAATGCCCGGTTAGGTCAATTGAATGCCATGTTAGGTCAGTTGAAGTTAGGTCAACTGTACGCCCATGACGAATGGTTAGGTTGTCATGATATTTTCGTTAGTTTTAACAAAAATATCACTACTTAACCTAACCAATCGTCAAGGGCGTACAGTAGGGCGGATCGAAAATGAGGTTTTTAAACATTTTTTCGAAATTCAAATATGGCTAGTACGGAAAATATGTGGGTGCTATAGATAATGACTGTGCATAAATATTAGTCCTGCGAAATTATATCTTCAGGTGCCACAAAGCCGTCGAAAAAAGTGAAATATAATGATTTTCTTATATTCTGCATTAGTACAATAACTGAAACTTACTTGTTATTATTATATATTAAGTGTTCCAATTACCAAAATAGTTACTGAATTACGCAGCTCTTAGTTTATTTAGATCAATGTTCTTTTGATTAATGATCTAAATACTCCAGAACTCACCACGAGGAGGTGGCTGCGTGTCGAGCTCCACCCATGCCCTCCCAACCACCCATCCTTGCGCATGTTTTTTTCTATTAACGTTTTATTTAAACTTTATATTCAGCTTTACTTTCGAATGATGGCATTTTTTTACGTGACTGAAGTGTTGATCTTATGAAGCCATCTCGCGCGTTCAATCCAAATACTTTTGATGATGCTTCAGTCACTAATTTTACCATTCTTTCTACTACTTGTGTATGACAAGGGAATTTCTCGAATGGAGGGGTACTCTTGTTTTCTATGAATTCTTCAATCTCATTTTCTGTCAGGTGTCTTGTCACAGGTGGTTCAGTGACAATGCATTTTTGCCAATTAATTAAATCAGTATAATCAGTAGCTTCAAATTGAATAACAGGTACTGTGAAACGCCTCACAACTTTTTCCTTGTTTGTTTGCCTTGCTTTCTTTATTCGCCTCCACGCTAATTCTCTTATGGCGCTGCGGTCATCATGAATCATTGATGCTAGAATATTTCTGGATTTGCAAAAAATGCATTTCTTTGTATGACAGGGTTTACAATATCCTTTACTTCGTCATTCAGTGTTCTTGTTAGTTCAATAGTTTTGAAAACATGTTTGAGCCATTGACAAAAGACGTACTTTGCTTAATAGAAAACCACATTGGGATGTAGACCTTCATTATAAAAGAAGCAATGTTCATGAGGTTCTCAGATGGACTTACAGTTGAAACGTATAGACGAAGCAAACGATTTGCTGTAGTCAGCCATCGTGAATGTGCCATTTTGCCTGGACTACGATGAGCAAGATCTGGAGAGCAATATCCCTTTGTTATGGCCTGATGAATATCAATTAGATATTTTTGGTCGGTGCTAAGATCTTCACAGTCTACAGTTGGTTCCTCAGCATCAATCCTTTCAAACTCGACAATAGGAAGACTCTCACAGTTCTCTAATTCCCTGCCAATAGGACCGGTGAATCCGCGGGGGCCAGATGTTTTTCCATCCAGCTTTGCAACTAAATGGCGTAATGGCAATTCATTGGCATGGAGCTGGCACACTAAATGTTGAACTGGCTTCTTCAGCTTCAATTCTATAAGCCTTATAACGCCTCCCTTTTCTCCAGTGTTGACTGCTGCACCATCGCATCCAATGGCAACAAGGTTTTCCAGGTTCATGTCATTATTTCCAATATACTCAAACATTCCTTTACATATTTCTTCAGCTGATCCAGAATTCACAGAATAATGGCCCAAATAATCTGAACCAGGTTCTCTCACTAAAGTGATATGTTCTTCTGTTACCTTCTTCTGATATACTTTGGACTCTTTTTTTTCTTGGAAGAGTGTAGAATCTTTTCGACCATCAAAATAGATTCCTCTGATTGGGACCTGATTTTGATCTTTCATAATTTCTGATCTCTTCTTTTGTCTTTCTCTTCTGATTTTACTCCTATCCACTACTTCAGATGTATTGTCAATAGAAACTTCTCCAATATCTTGCAATACTGCACTAACAATGAATGCTGCAGCTCGATCTGAAACTGCAGTCCTGTCACAAGCAGTAGCCACTGAAGGTAGATTTGTAGTTTTCCTTTTCTTGAATAATTGTTCTTCAGGTTGTTCGAGCTTTCTCTTCGAGCTAACTGGCTCTGGAAATGTATCGTCTGATATTTCGCCAGATTCACTTTCACATACAGTACAAGCTGCAATTTCTCCTGTGGAGATTCTTTGGTGAGCCTCACAGCTTCTTTTTGCTTTCTTAGCAACGTAGATGCTTTTTTCTTTGAGATTGTAATATCTACTCTATCAATAAACAGTTTTCTTTCACTCCTTTGATCTAAGAGGAACGTCACTTCTTCCTTTGGAACCGTTTTTTCTTTGGGACAAGAACATTGTGTTAGTACTTTGCACTTGCACGCTGCAATGTCAAAAAGTTTCGTGTGTGCTTCTTTTTTGAACATATCAATCTTTGCTTTGTAAGCTTCAGAATTTTTTCTGCTTTGGTATGGCTTCATAATGACACGATACTTTTCGTGGTAGCTTCTGAACATTGTTTCAATTCGCCTGTCTGACAGAATTGGGACGGAAGCACTTTCCCAAATTGTTTTCAATTTATCAACAACTTGTTCTAATATTTGAGATATTGAAGGATCTTTATTAGTATTCTGTTTCAAATCGTTTCTTACAAACAAGTAATATTTAAAAACTCCTTCGTATGTAGGAAGATTCCTGTGCCACAAATCTTCCCCCATACCAAACATGGGGCACTCAGTTGAGGCCCTGGTTGATTTTGCACAAACTCGAGACATTTTGAAAGTATACAAATCTGAAAAAGAAAGAGCTAATATCAATTATACGTTAATTTCAGTTAATAGTACATGGCAAACTTAGGGCAACACAATACAGAAATGCAAAATATATAAGAAATATAGTTTAGACTATCTGAGTAACGCCAACAACAGAACACCCACCTGCTACGAGAGCGACAGCTACACTGAACCGAGGTACTCACGTGACAGCTGAGTGAGCTGACTATAGAAAACTGTTTTTAGAGAATAGAAACTTTTTTAAAGGTTGACTGAGCTATTTTTATACAAGTGTGAATAAATTCTTGTCTATTGTGCATCGTGGACTCTTCTGTAATTATTGGTTAAAATCTGCTTTTTTCAATTTTTTTCAATATTGAAGGTCATTGTGGCACCTGAAGATATTAATGTTATGATTTTAAATTTATACCAGCTTATTTCCTCACTCTCCACACATTTTCCACACTAGCCAATTTGAATATTCGAAAAATGAGTTTTTCACTCCGCCCTAGCGTACAGTTGATCTAACCGGCCATTCAATTAACCTAACCTGGCATTCAATTAACCGGGGGCCACACAGCAACCTCGTATCCGGGCGTCATGAGCGGTGTAAACTAAATAACGGTCATGCGCCACGCAAACTAGTGCGCATATAAATGCAATTTTTTTCGTATGTTGCGCATATTTTTCCAAGAAAATAATGTACTTTTTGTTATTAGAATATAAAAATTCATTAGTATACAAATTTTCAGCTAAATCCCGCGAGGTCGTCCATTTGGATAGCTGATAGCTCAATTGATGTTTCTTTCTTTCCAAGTTAAACCCATTAGAATTAATAATGGCAGTCAGACTAAGCTTTGAACAAAGGAAATTCATTCTAAAATGCTACTGGAAGTGTGAAAACGCAGTTGAAGTGCAAAGACAGTTTAGGAGGGAGTTTCAAACAGATCCACCAACGTGACTTACCATCACTCGAATTAGAGATAAGTTTGAAGCCGATGGAACTGTTCAGAATGTCCACAAGAAGCGTTCCGGAAGACCACGGACATCGACAAGCCCCACAAAGCAAGAAAGAGTACTGGAAACGTATCACCAAAGTCCAAGAAAATCTGTGCGGCAAGCGAGTCGTGAGGTAGGAATTTCAGAATCGTCTGTCCAACGCATTTTGAAGCGCTGTCAATGGAAAAGTTACATTCCAAGATTAGTCCATGCTATTAATGAAGATGATCCGGACCGAAGAGTGGAGTATTGCGAGTGGTACTTGGCACGATGTGGATGTGGATTGGACGAAGGGGTTTCGTAGAATACCCTCCGCGTTCACCAGACCTCACACCACTAGACTTTTTTTTATGGGGATACTTAAAAGACAAAGTCTACGCTATAAAACCTGCAACAGTCGCTGAATTGAGAGCAGCCATTGAACGAGAATGCACACAAATACCAAACGAAATGTTTCGTGATGTTTGCGATTCCATTGCTTCGCGTTATCAGCAGTGCCTGGACCAGAACGGACGTCAGTTTGAAAACAGGCGTTGACAAAACAATTAAATAATGTCTGTAGATTCTATTACATTTTGAAAATGAAATGTATTTTAATAAACACTGCCTTTATAATTATTTAAAGTGTGTATACATTTTTTTGGGACGCCCTGTATATATATTATATAATATATATATTATATATATATATATATATATATATATATATATATATACAGTGTGTGTATATATATATTAGGGTGGCCCAAAAAAATGAAAGTTGAAAATGTCTTTCTCCACAAGGCCATCCGTGTTCCATATCAAAATGTAAGAACTCATGCCAAAAATTAGACAAATCATACAATATTTAGAGGTCGCGACCAGTTCCTATATTTTTAGGATTTGAAACAAAAATACGATATCAATGTTTATTTCAAATTTTAAAGTCAGCAGCACAGAGCACATGTTATGCAAAAATATACTAGAACACACATGTCATAGCAGTTAATACGACTGCACTAAATCCTTGTATATCAAACAAACAACGTCACACCCGTTACTTTTTCTTTGTCAAAGCCAACTTCGTCGGAACTGGCAATCTTTTTCGGTGGCTTGCGACGAGTCGCAGTAGGTATTGTTTCTGGGTCTCGTCTTTCGCCAGCGCGGTATTGTAGGACTGAATAAGAGTGACTCCTCGTTCGGCACAGTCGTTGACGACCTTGAGGAGCCTGCACTTAGCCTTAAGTAACTGGTAAATGGGGTCTGTCAGCCAGAGGGAGGGAGGTTTTGACAAGAATGTCTTGGCTTCATCTTGTCCTTTCATGGAGAGTATATCGAATATCTTCAAAGACCTGCTCGTGATGTACGACGCCAATGAAGAACGATGATCGAACACAGTCCCGTCCAGACGTCTCAAGAGTTTTTGGTTTGAGGGGCGTAAGAAGTTGTCAACCATAGCTGCTTTGGTGATCTCGTCGACGCGATCGTCGAAGAGGGCGAGAGGCGCGAGGTGCTCAGAGAAGTACCACAAATGGCGATAGAAGGCAGTGGCGGCTCGTCGGTAGGCACTGCGGAACTGCAGTACCCCTAATTTTTTTATTTACAATTGAAATAATCAAGAACAATATAAGGATGAGCCCACTGAATAACTTTTTCAATAACTTTTGAAACTTTTATTCACTGCTGAATGCTCATCCTTTTATTTCAGTAATTATTTCAACCCATTCTTAGAGACAGCACCCCTAGAATTATTAGTCACGAGCCGCCACTGATAGAAGGCCTTAACAGCCGCCTCCCTGATGGCACGGTCATGATATTCATGGAGGAGAGCAATTAGGTTTAAGTCTGGGAGAGGGGCCTCGTGCCAGTAGCGAGCGTAAATAAGAGAAACGAAGAGGCAAAGCTTTGTGACGCCAGCTGTCTCGTGGGTCGTCAACTTAATCTGGCTCCTGAAAAGGAAGATCTTCAGCGAGTATATTGCCTTAGCCATCCACCGCGCGTTGTGCATAGCGCCTGGCGCACGAAAGGACGGTTCTCCGTCGGAGGATCCCCCTAGGAATATATGACAGAGCTGAAGCAACTCTCCATAGTCATCCCGTGGGAGCTGGCTCTTGACTGCCTCCGAGTAAAATGACATCATCTCCTCTCGTAGGCCATCCGGCATGCCAACGAAGAGTTCGTCTCCAGCAGAACGGAAATCAACTATATTAATATCAGGCCAGGTCTTCTGGAAGCATTTGAAGATTCCCACTTCAAGCCCACCAGTTGGTGTCAGGGCGACAGAAAATACGGCCGACAACATTACCTCGAACACGTGATGACGGCACGCGATCCAGATGAGCTCCTTGTCCAGAGCCTTCTCAATTAGGGTGCACGTGCCCATATTCAGCCCAGTATTGGTTGCCGTCGTGTCGAAGACTAGCCTCTGGATCATGGGTTTGAGGTTCCACTCCTCCAGCGTTTGGACACATGCATTGCACTGCTCCTCTCCCGTGCCGCGGCCGATCTTAGGGACGGCAAGAAGTTGCTCTGTTTCACCACCAGTCACCAAGATGGCGACGTGACCCACAAGCTTTTTATTGCCGGCGATATCTGGAAGCAGTTTACCGTCCCAGTGGAGAAGCATTGGGCTGTCCGGCGAGAAAACAGCCAGTTGAGCAGTTGCTACCGCCTCACGAGTGGTGACCCGCGCTCGCTGAATGGTGTTCCGGGATAGCGCCACAGACTCCAGGCCATGACCGAGCGCTTGCGTGACGGCTCCTACGACGAACATGGTAGCGCGGTCAGGGAGTTTTACTCGGTCGAGCGCGGCGGCTACTTCCTTGGTCACAATAGTCTGCTTCGATTTCTTATTCCTTGGCTGATCTTGACTGGATGTTGACGGAGCTTGGAAATCATCTTCGGACTCCGTCGATGTGGAGGAGCTACAGATGTCAGCAATGGTGGAACTAGACGGAACAGCCGTATTCGCCTGTTGGGCGCTCAACATGCTTTTTTCCTTTCGAGCACTGGCCTAATCACTCCTGAGGCGCTTGCGAGTCTCCTTGTTCGTCAAGGTATTGTCGATCCCGGACATGCTCGCGCTCGAGGGATCCTGCTGTTGCATCCGCAGGAACTGTTTGTTTTCTTCGTCAGTCATAATACTGAGGGCGTCTTTTCGTGAGATGTCAAATAGTTTGGTGAGATTCTCCTTGAATTTTCTTTCCTTGATTCGGCACCCGTCTTTCGGTTTCAATCGGTTTTTCTTCAACCCACAATATTCTTCATAGAGCTTCCGAAGCTTGCGCACGCCGGAGTCCACCCGCTGGGTCGGAATTCGTGCCTTGTCCCAGATTGTCAGCGCTCTGCCTATGATGGCCTTAGCACTGTCACCGATTGTGGATCCCTTCTGGTGGTGAAACATGAAGTTCCTGAGAATAGCCCCGTTTGTTGGCAGGCCAGATGCCAAGATGTCCGGGTCCGGCTTACCCAGGAGCCAAACTTTTGGACTGCTCCTTGTCGTTGTCATGGTCTTGGCCTGTGGAATGGAAGATAAAATGGAAATTAGAGTTAAAGAACCTATACATATGTTTTATGTAGAATATAAAACAAACAATTTTAACAATTTTAATAAACTTTTATAAATTTTAAATTTTTGTTTAATTTTTAATAATTTTAATAAACCATTCATTGTTCCAAATTGCTTATCAAGGTCAGTGCAGTAAACGAATGACAGAAAAACTAAGCATAGTGTCCGCCACTCACTGGTGAAAAGTTTAACTTGCCTTATTGGTGTGATTCACTGTGCGGCGTAACCTAGATGGCAGGAACACAACAAAAACATGTCTACACCTGCCGAGACTTGGCGACCAACTGAGCTAGTGGGAAGAGTGCATTGCTATCATATAGTGATTGATTCTTTGGATATAGGTTTACAGTCTACAGTGGCTTTGCTTGGCAAATATTTATTGTAGAACATAATGGTGACCCAAAATTACTGAAATTACGGAATTTAGATATTTTTACCTTGAGGTCGCGACCTCTAAATATTGGCCGATCTTCCTGATTTTTTGCATGAAGGCTTCTTTTGTGATATGGAACAGGAATAGCCTTGTGGAGAATAGCAATTCAAATTTTATTTTTTCAGTTAATTTTTGGGCCGTCCATATATATATACAGGGTGTCCCATAAATCCAGCATCATAGGAAAAATAATAAAAAAAGGCAAAACAAAAGCTTTTATTTACAGAACGTGCTCAATATAACCACCATTGTTTTCAATACACAAATTCAGACGTGATACCAAGTCAGCAAGCACACGGTGAATGATGTCAGAAGTAATGGTGTTACATGCCCCAATAATGCGCTGCCGCAAATGTTCAACACTCCTAATTTTCTCTGCGTATATCAGCGCTTTCAAGTGGCCCCAGAGATAAAAATCTAGTGGCGTGAGTTCCGGGCTTCTAGCTGGCCATTCCACAGGCCCTCGACGTCCTATCCAATGACCAGGGAATTGTTGGTACAGGTATTCCCTTACTTGGGTGCTGTAATATGCAGGAGCGCCGTCTTGCTGGAACCATGTTGGGAAATTTCCTTCTTCGTTCCAGGATAGCAGTCGCTGTATCATCGTCAGTGGACCTCCTTGAAGGTCCACTGCGTGGTTTATCTTCTATGGATCCTGTTTCCTTAAACTTTGCAACAAGTCTGCTAACACAACTCCGTGTTATTGGCTCGCGGTCTGGATGCAGTCTGTTAAATTCAGCAGCGGCCTCTCTTCGACTCCGATTTCCTATGAGTAGAATTATCTGGATTCGTTCTTCCTTGCTCACAGACATTATGGCCTGTAGAAAGAGAAAAACATGAATTATGGTTTGTAGAAATAGAAAAATATGAATTTCTCCTATGATGCCGGACTTATGGGACACCCTATATATATATATATATATATATATATATATATATATATATATATAGTGAGAGAGAGAAGAACCACCGCATAAATATAATTTATTCAATAACGATAGACGTTTCGGAAACTATAATTAACATCTGTAGCTAAAAAAGTAAAAGTTACAATTAAAATTACAATTAAAATTATAGTTACAAAAATACAGTTTTTTCGTCTGACCAGAGCGCACATAGTACAAACAAAAGAACATAAATTTTAGCACAATTTAGAATATATACTGTGTGTGTGTGTATATTGTTCGAACTGTCACTTCATTGCTTGCCTTCAAGAGAACACTTTATCATATCACATTGTCGCATATCATCCTTCCAACATCTTCAGCGGTGAAAGATTTTCTCCTGCTGCGCAAAACTTCATGCGTATGGCAATAAATTATTTCACAATTAATTCAGGGCGCACCTGTATGGAAAGTAATGTGAAAATTCTCCGTTCAACACATTCGTGGGTTGCTCTACTGCAGAATTTCGCGTGCGTGACCATTGTCTTATGACGAGGACCATTTCTATCGTAAGCTCATCAGAAGACCAACAACTCGGGAACAGCCTGTTCCAAATCCGTCCTTCCAGTTTGTAATCGTCTGTCGAGCGTCTTTTTTCATAAAAGGCATCGGAGATGCGTCCATCTCAATTGGCTTTGTCTTCGAATCAGCGCTGTCGCGACCAAACCCTTTCACTGGTATTTGCTATTCCTCGGGAATCTTGGGAACAACTCTCGTTCTCTCGAACTCTCTTGTCACTCTTCACTCGGGTCAAATAGCTTTCGTGGAATCGAAACGTAAGTTAGTCGCCCTTCAATCGAACGATTCCAAATTTTGAAAATTCGAAAAACTCGTCAAACAATTCTGTAAACTGGTTTCGAAACTTTTCACTGTAACGAATTATAGCATCACTGTAAATTTCAAAACAACCATAATTTGCTGTGGCCAAAAATAAAAGAGAAAAAATTTGGATATAAATTTCGCACCGAGACGATAACATTTACATCGAAAAAATCTAAAAACAAAACATTACTGCATTATACTGCATAAATATAATATAATAAATAAATAAATATATATATATAGTGTGTGTGTGTGTGTGTTATATATATATATATATATATACAGTGTGTGTGTGTGTGTGTATATACATATATATATATATATATATATATATATATATATGCATTTAACTGCAATGACCACGCAGTATATAAATGAATAGAAACGACGTAAATAAGGAGCGTCTCTGCACACGGGAAGAGAAATAACGAATAAACGAAAAATGAGGCGAACCGCCTGGGAATTGAACCCAGGGCCTTCCAATTGCCGGTTGGATGCGCTACCATTACACCACGGACCTCATCAATCATAAATCGAAATTCTCCTACATAGGGCAGAAACCAATGCCCTGAGAGGGCACCCTCGCAAATCGTGAGACGCTCCTTATTTACGTCGTTTCTATTCATTTATATACTGCGTGGTCATTGCAGTTAAATGCACATATTCACGATTTGCGAGGGTGCCCTCTCAGGGCATTGGTTTCTGCCCTATGTAGGAGAATTTCGATTTATGATTGATGAGGTCCGTGGTGTAATGGTAGCGCATCCAACCGGCAATTGGAAGGCCCTGGGTTCAATTCCCGGGCGGTTCGCCTCATTTTTCGTTTATTCGTTATTTCTCTTCCCCGTGTGCAGAGACGCTCCTTATTTACGTCGTTTCTATTCATATATATATATATATATATATATATTATATACACAATGTTCCTCAAGATGTCATCAGGTGAAAGTGCTTCCAATTCGTGTTTAAATTTTTGTTCGTAGTTATTTTCATCATATAGGTACAGTATATATGTTATAATGTTGTTATAATGTATCAGACTAACAAAGACCCTAGGATCCACTCATGGCTGGTCTACCTAACTGTGTTTGTAATTGTGTATTGCGCATGTCCTCCGTGGTGGCGGAGGGGACCTACAATTTTACGTGGGTTCCGAACAACAAAAACCTTGATTTTACTACCTTAACCCTTTAACGCCGGAATTGTTTGTAGGGTTAAGTTATGAATGCGTGTATTTGAAAGGTTACCAATATGTATCGGTCGTCTTTT